>JBBJLS010000011.1:15395078-15407512 GCA_037577275.1 Bryconaethiops microstoma
ACACACACACACACACACACACACACACACACACACACACACACACACACACACACACACACACACACACATCTGCTGGAAGCGTTAACTGGAATCAACAGCACCAAGAAACTCTGGCTACAGTTTCACTTACTAATCTCATCTTATGGATGTCATTATAGGATGAATAGTTTATGTGGTCTCTTCCTGAAGTGATACGTACAACATCATCAGCTCTTAGTCAGTTAATCTTGTGTATCTTGTAAAAAAAAAAAAAAGATTGGTAGCTGTCCATTTATATTTGAATCTCATACATCACATAGAATATTTGGTGAAAATTACACACTGAAATTATTGACGCTCCCATTTTCCACATGTTCTCAGTTTATTACTGCTATTGCAGAAATATCGTATGCACTGTGAAACGCATTGCACTGATATGACTTCACTGAACTGTGTACATTGCTTCAACATGTATTACATCGACATGCCATGAGAAAATTAAATGAGGGTGGTGATGTACACATTGGCTGAAGTAAATCCAACAGTCTGTTATTCTGAGTGTGTAATTGTGTTTATCTGTAAAACAGTGCTGTAGAAAGTGACTGTGTTTCTGTAAGCTAAGGTTTTGGTGTGCAATATCGTGTGAATATCACTACTTAATAATTCATCTGCTACTGATCTCTATTACGTGCAGTAACATACTCCATTCCAAATGACTGTGTTACTAGTCATTTTAACTGCAAATTGATTATCTACAGTATTAATACCCAGCATTTGTGCATAAAGCATAGTAAATTCATACATATTTTTTGCAGTTATTATTGGATTTATTAGACTTTATGTTTTATATTGTTCTTGTTTCTGTGTCTCTGTGTGCCTGTGTGGTCGAAACACAAGCAATTTCCTTCGGGATGAATAAGGTTTTCTGATTGTGATTCTAACTCCAATCTTGCTATTTTCTGGTGGAGCTGTCCACAGCCTGTGGTGCTGAAACAGCACAAAAGCACAGATATAAGGATAAATTCCACTCTCCACATTGACCCCCCCCACCACCACCCACACACACAGTGACGATGCACAGCTCAAGCAGCTGAACAACTCGTTTCATAGACGCGGCTGTTCAGCAAAACCCATTAATCAACCCCTCCCTCAGTCCTGAGAAGTTTTCTATAAAAAAACAGTGTGTGCTGCTGACAGAATAAAACCCTCTCACATGCTCACATGACCTGCTGTGACAGTGTGGGAGCCTTATGTATATCACACACTCACACTGGAGCCATAGGCCATAGTTCACTTTTATGACACCATCACTCTCTCAGAAACAAAGGTTTTACACACTCCTGCTCACGTCATTGGGGTGGTCCCCTTAAGGGGGTTGGTGGGGGTTAAATCCTCCATATTCCACGGCAGTTCTATTTCTCAATATTCAAGATTCAAGATTCTTTATCTGCCACATACATAGTTTTACAAGTAAAACACGAAACGTGCCCAGTCCTAACTCCAGGCTTTCAGTTTTACGTTAACTTTTACTTTAACTTTTACTTTACTTTAAAACATGATGTTATAAAAAGGGGGGGGAAAACAGCTAAAAAAATATATAGTTACGGGACAAAATTGGACCTAGAGGACCATGTTGTATCCACACTGTTTTGGCACGAACAGTGCCTTAATCGGACACTATAGGCATTTAATTATCATTACCATTATTATTATTAACACTGTCATCACCATCATTATTATCAGCGAGCCTGGGCCTCATTAGAGGATCCTTAAAGTTCAGGACTCTTTTTTTAGGTTAAATGTTGTGTTGGAGTCTCGGCCTGCAGGTCTGTGGTGTGTAACAAAACACGGCGAGCACAACATCCCTGGTTTTAAAATAGCCCAGATTTCTCCTTTCGTCACCTCTCTATATTTGTAGTCTGGGCGCATTTTAAAGACAGAATCTGCGATGGCAGCAGAGTGACTGCACCCAGACGGTGGGAGCGCCGTGTTAGTCCAGTTTTCGAGACGGTCTTCTTCAAAAATGTAGAGAGCCGCTGGACGCTGGGACGCCCTCCTGCTGTTCCACACCGACCACTGGAGCCAACACCGCGAACGCACGAGCGCAAGGCAATAAGGAGGGTAGCAGGGCGTCCCGGGTGGGGGGGTTGGTAGGGGGGTAAAATTCTCTATACCGTCCACCCCGCCGCCCACATCTCCCTCTTCACCGCGGAGCAGCGGCGCGCCATGGCTCTGCGCCTGTTCGAGCAGAGCTACGTGGACCTGCACGAGCTGCTGGACGCCAAAGCGGACGCGGCGAGTTTTAACGGCGAGATGAACCACGTGGCGATGGTGAAGCAGTCAAAGTGGGGCATGGGGGAGGGGGCGCGCGCCGCCGCTGCTGCTGAAGAGCCGCAGGGGAGCGCGAGCGGCGCGCAGTTCCCCACCGCAGAGTGCAAAGAAAGCGCGCGCGTCAACGGGGACCTCCACGGCCCGGAGCAGGAGGACGAGGCGGAGGAGGACGAAGAGGAGGAGGAGGAGGATTTGGAAGAAGACGTGAATGGAGACGAGCGCCTGGGGAGCGCTCACGAGCGTCTGAGCGTCAAAAGCAACGACTCTGAGCACGAGCTGCGCGTGCTGATCGCCGAGGTGATCGAGGACGAGTCGCACTACATCACCACGCACGAGATCCAGCTGTCCGAGCTCGACCACGACGCCGACTGCGACGTGAGCGCGTGCGCTAGCTGGGACGGCGAGGACGAGCACCAGGTCTACACGTTCGTGGACTACGCGTCGTTCGAGCGCGAGGAGACGATAGTGGAAGAGAAGGAGGAGGAGGAGGAGGAGGAGGTGGAAGAGGAGGAGGAGGAGGGCGGGAAAGCTAAGAGCAGCGAGGCCGTGAGCACACAGCTCGAGACCAGGAGGCAGAGCGGCGGGGAGAGCGGCAGCACGGCGGGGCGCGTTCACGTGGCCATCCGGGCCAGAGCTGTGAACGAGCCTGTGAAGGAGCAGAGAGCGCGCGAGGGCGCCGCGTGCCTGATCGCCGTACCCGGCCGGCTGCACATCGGCGGGGGTCGGCTGAAGGGGAGGGACGCGCACGAACACTCGAGCGGAGCGTCCAGCGCAGTCAGCGAGCTGGACGACGCCGACAAGGAGGTTCGCAACCTGACGGCGCGCGCCTTCCGCAGCCTCGCGTACCCGTACCCGTGCGCGCTCAGCTTCAGCACGTCCAGCGAATCCTCGGCGTCGGAGCGCGGAAAGAGCGTGGGCCGCTGGTCCGCGCTCGTGGACCTCAAGTACGGCAAGAAAACGCGCGCTGGGGAGCCCGCGGGGCCGCAACAGCCAGTCAGAGAGGCGGAACGAGCTGCGGCGGCGACGCTGTGGACGCGCAGCGGAGTGAGGGCGCCGCCCGTGGAGGTGTTTGCGCTGAACGGGAGCCTCGTGAGTGCCGGAGGAGCGGCCGCCGCGCGTGGCGACAAACTCGAGATCGTGCTGCGGCGCGACAGACGCGCGAGGCCCGCGCCGGACGGCATGGAGGACACGCATCGGCGCGCGGCGCTCGCCTCGAGCCTGCTGAAGAGCGTGCTCTCCAAGAAGGTGCAGTTCGAGCGCGAGCGCAGGATGGAGAGGGGCGAGATCCGCGAGCCCGAGGGCGCGAGGAGGGAAAGAGAGGCGGAAAGGCTGAGGGAGGCGGAGGAGCGCAGACTGAGCGAGTCGGACATCAGCCTCGTGTGCCTGGACGAGCTGGCGGATGTTGTGGATGGCAGCGGCTCATCGCGCGAGTCTCCGGCCGAGGCTAAAAAAGGAGCGCGCGGGGGCGCGCTGCCGAGGAGCCAAAATAGCGCGTTTAGGTCGTGGAGGGACGGCGAGCTTGGGTTTCAGGGGGAGCGCGAGGGCGAAGAGAGTGAGAGCGCGAACGGCAAGGCCACCAAAATGTCGCGACTGTTCGTGCCGAGCATCCAGCTCGCGAGCGGAGAGAGGAGCAGCAGCAGTAGCAGCGCGAGCGCGGCCAGAGGAGGGGGGGCGCGCGCTGTCACGTCCAAACCCCCCGAGATCAAAATTAGCCTGCGAAGCGCGAGGGGTGACAAGAGCGAGGCGCCGTTTACGGTGGCCAACGCGCTCGCGGCCGCGCTAAGGAGTGACCCGTCCGAGCGCGTGCCGCACTTCACCGTGAGGGACGTGAGGGAAAACAACAAGGGCAAGCTGCAGACGCCCATTCACCAGGTGCGGGACGTGCGCAAGCTCGTGAAGAGCTCATATCACTTTGTGTCTCTGGAAGGGAATGAGGGCAAGAACTCGGAGGGGGAACACAGGAACTCCAAGCAGAGCTCCTGGCCGAAGGGCAATCCAGCCTCCCTCTCGCCCATGGTCATCAAGTGCCAGTCTGTGAACACGAGCAGCGGCCTGAAGCAGAGTGGAAACACCGAGCCTGCTAAACGGAGGCCTGCTGAGGACACACCGGAGCCCCAAGGCTCTTCTCCGCAGGACGGTGTCAAAGCTGAGGTGACTCAAGCACAGAAAACCTCTGCCCAAGTGACCTCAGGCAATATGAAGCAAGAAGGGTCAACTGGATTAAGGATTGAAACATCAACAACCGCGAAGAGGCAGGACAAAGTAAGCGTTGTGGGTGAGAAGGTGGCAGACACCAAGATGGCAGCTCTGGAGAAGCTTCAGGCTGCTGTGAAGACCATGGAGCAGCTTTATGTGTTTGACAAAAAGGAATGGAAGAGAAAAGAGGAGTCACATCACATCATGGACAGCCATGTGCTCTCTCTTATTGCTAGGGAAGAACATGGAGAAACTGAGGAAGAGCTGGGGAATACTGGCACAGCCGGCATGAAGCAATACTCATCTGTGGAAACTCCACCAGCCGGAAGGCATCTGGCCCAAGCAGAGCTGCCCCTTAAAAAAGAACAGAAAGAAACCTTCAAGGTATTCCACGCTCCCCTTGGCCGCGAGGAACGGAACGGTCCCAAAACTATCGTGCATCTTGGAGGAACTCCTGGTAAGAGCATTTCCAGTATGAGCCTGGGTCAGAAAATATCAGCTCCTACTGCAGCAAGTTTTGTGAAAGCCCCACAGGTGCACACTTCATCCTCAGCATCTCTTACTGCTAAAGCTGTGAGCACTAAGTCTCCAAAGCTGCCTGTGTCTTTGAAGATCACCAAACCAAAACTGGTAATGGAGGAGAGGGAGCGGCCGAACGGCAAGGAGGCCGGGTTCACTCCACTTCAGTTTACTTCTTCGGCAGATTCAGAGAATTACTTGACCATACCCATCAAACCTGCTGCCAAACAACCTGCCTCATCTATCAGTGATAAAACGGGCGTGTACACTTTCCCAGCTTCAGGCAGCAAGACCCACGCGGTCAACCCGCCCTCACAGCAGCCGCATAGCAGCGATGTCAAACAGCACGAGAGTCATCAGTCCCCAAAGCTCTCCAGCATCGTCATGGAGACGCGGTCCTTGGAAACCCCCACTGCGGCCATCTACCATCACCCTCTGCCTATGGCCATGCAAGCTGCAACACCTCAAGTAATCTGCTTCTCTCCCACGGTGCAGCCCTCACCAGTCCCCTCCGAACACTTCCAGCACATACACCGGAAGATGCTTCTGGACCCCACCACCGGAAACTACTATCTGGTGGACACTCCGGTGCAGCCGGCAACGAAGCGGCTGTTTGACCCAGAGACTGGGCAATACGTGGATGTCCCAATGCCACAGCAGCCACCAATGACGCCCATGCCCATGCCCATCTCTCCTCTGGCCCTCAGTCCTGGAACATATGCTAATACCTACATGTTCTACCCAGGGTACATGCCCACCACAGTGATTCCGGCCAGGATTCAGTCTCAGCTCTCCGTTCAGTCAGAGGTAGAGGCGGGAGACAAAGATCATGCGGGAGAGCAAGGGGATGGTGCCTACATGGAAGGGCCGTACTACATGCCCTCTGGGAAGTCTCTGCAGACAGCGTCTGGAGTTCAGCCCATCACCGCCAGCAGGGCAGCCGGCAGCAAGCAGCCTGTCATCAGCATAACCTCCCAGCAAGGGCCCAGGATCATAGCACCTCCCTCCTTTGACGGCACCACCATGAGCTTCGTGGTGGAGCACAGATAAGGTACAACCTCTCAACACCCCATCCACCTTTTTAGAACCACAGCTTTACAACACATTTTTTTTTTTTTTTCTGTTCTAGTTCTTAACTCAGTATTTTACTGCAATGCATTTTTACACTGACACACAATAAGCTTTTCTAAGCATATAGTGCGAATAATCAATACTTAAAACACTGACCAACTGCGTGTTTCTTTACAAACAGGATTTAGTGCAAAATAATGTGATACAAGATGTATGATGAAAGTAGTATAATATATAGTTTTTTTCCATATTGCCCATCTCTATGACCAGGAAGCCAAGACACATAGAAATGACCAACTGCTTATTTTTATTATTTTATTATGTAACTGGAATGTGTTTTATTATGTAACTGAAATGTAATATGTATTTAAATGGACAAATTGTTCATGTCAGGCCATTATTAGGATGCACATTTCAGGAACTTAAACAGTCAAACTATGGACTGGTATGAAGAAAATGTAAATAACAAACAGCTGAAAGTCATAGTCAGAATCAGAGTGTAGTGCACATTTAACATCAGCAGCTTACTGCACAACTCCCTTATTTAATATACTCATTTATATAACAGGACAGACCCAGAGACGTACTTGGCATTTTTTTATCATTTATTAATTTTCTGAGCCACTTATCCCAACCAGAGTCACAGAGGTGCAGGAGCCTATGCAGCTGGGTTTTTTTTTTTTCAAAATGGAAATTGCACATGATGTCAGCATTTCCCTGTCCAGAAATCTTGTTGCCCTCATGAGGAATTAAAATGGCCAAGCACTTAATGCGCCATATTTGTAACGCCGTTTAGATATGCTGCTGTAAATGAAAGCTATTTGCGGTCGAGTATTTCAACTACAGATGCCACTGTTATTTAGAAGCTGCGGTTTAACCTCTGTTGAAGAGAAATATCAAAACTTAGCAGTAGAAACTGTGTTAATGACTGCTTTCTATTTCTGGATGAGGGGCTGTTGGTCTTGAAAGTCTGTTCATGATTCTTGGACTTGGAAGTGTTCGGAAAGCAGACAAGAAGCACAATCACTTCACTTTTTTCCAAGCCTATTTGGAAAGTTTATTAGAGAAGCCAGTGCATGAACAAAATATTGCAATAGTCCTAATCATAAACATCTATCTTCATAATATTTGACCGCATGGTAGCAGGGAGTTGTATGGGCTCGGCCCAGGCTCGGTTGAGCTGGTTGGCATAGTAAGTGGGAGAGAAAGGTCAGCCACTGTGTGGCATGTGTTCATGCTGATACAGGGCTAGGCCAGCTGCTGCTGAATATCAAGGCAGGGGTGCAGGGAGGTCAGCCTTTTTATAGGATAGCCATATGCAGAAGGGAAAAGACCAAAAGGCAGGCCAGAGGCTTCTGCCTCTGTGAAAATCAGATAAACAAACCATAAAATATGCCTCCAAACACCTCAGAATGCAGTGTTCTTGTCCTATAGTCTCTGAAGCTAATTCTCAGCAATGGATCATATAGCGGACTGCTTTGACAACTGTTTTTGGTTGTGTGCTATAAACTGTGTATTAGGTACACCTTCCTTGCTCTTGCCATTGTATCAAAAACGCTTAATTTAATGGTTTACAGTGACTGGCCGCAGCCCATCTTTTGCAGTTTTTTAAAAATTTATTAGCCCCCTCTAACCCATGCATCAATGGAAATGGACTACCATTGGACCACTGCTGACCAGATATGACCTGGGTAGCTGACTGTTCACAGCACAGCAGTGAAATCAACATGGTAGTGGGATGGTAGGGTATGGTTAATAATCCGCAACCTAGATATATCAAGCTAACAGTGGTCATGTGATAGGAAATTGATTGTTACTGTAAGACTATACAACAACTAAAATGGACTGTGCATAGAGTTTGAACTGTGCATAGAGTTTGAGAACAGTGGTTCCCAAAGCCAGTCCTATGTATCCCATGCTGTGCACATTTTGTTATTCTAATCCATTGTTCCTTATCCTGAGTTAGGTGAGGAAAAGAACAAAGTGTGGCATCCACAGGACTGGGATTGGGCCCCCCTAAGCAATACAACCACAAGGTCATAGTTGCATGCAAAGATTTGGGCATCCTCAGTCAAAATACACATTTGGTTAGTTTTTCAAACACCTTAAACTTACTGTTCCCTTTATTAGATACACGTACAGTTATATGAAAAAGTTTGTGCACCCCAGGTCGATTTAATGTTTTGCTGGTTTTGTAAGTGGGAAAGAATCATAGCAATATCTGCATTTTCTACAATTGTAAGGTTTAAAGCCTAGTGTAAACAAGTGTAAACAATTCCAGAGTGCAATAAATGATATATATATATTACATATAAAGTCAGTGACAGATTTATATCATGTAAAGGGCCATATTTTGTGACTATTGTTCAATCTAGAGCTGTGAAATGTCTGATTTGAACTTTCTTGTGAACCTCAAAGATAATGACTTAATGCTTTTTATGGAAGCTATATATTACCATTTCTCATTGTTCAGAGTGGGGAGACAGAGGCACTCGATCTGGGACTGCCCATATCCCACCTTGCCTTCTCAGGGCACTTTGAATAAAAACATCTTACTCTGATAAAGCAAGAAGACTATTTGTTATTTTATTAAAATGCTACTGAGAAAAAAACATGGGTGCATCTATTTTGATTTGGCTGTGTGGCAGCCAGTGACACAGGAAATGCAGTATAGCTTCTAATTATATCAACTAATCCTGGAAACTAATATCCTACAGTCAGTGATGATACCGAAGAAGAAAAGAGACTAGGTATTACAATAATGCGACAGTGGATATGACCATGATTCAGAACAATACATAACAAACAAAATTAAGGTTTTAAAATTGTCCCACTGTTAACAAAATATGTGGAAATATCTTAAACATGCTGTGCATGCAAGCCAATGAACATTTCTGAACCAGAATCATTCTGCAAGGAAAAGTGAAGGAAAAAAACCTTAGTCAAGAAGAGAAAATCTGTTAGACAATGGCTAGAGGCTGATATTTCAGCCAAAAGGGGTCATACTATGTACTAAGTACTAAATATGGGTGAACAAAGTTTTTCACATCCCACAGTTTTATGTTTCTATGTTAAATATGTTCGAATTTATTCTATGCAGAGGTGGTGGGGTTAGCTGATCAATTGTGCAGCAACAGGAGGGCTACAGTCTGTTACTGTAAAACGAAAAAGTTCATTGATTACATGGATTACAAAGAAAGGTAGGCGTCCCCTATAAACTACACTGGATGACATGAAGGCATATCCCACAGTCTTTAATAATGACATCCTTCTTTTTCCATGTAGGAGCTGCATAGAGTTTGTCCCATCATCAATTCCCAGATCTCATGTGTTTTTTGTTCTCATTTATGGACTACTTATGTAATGTCCATCACATTTTGGAACCCATGGACCTCTTCAAGAAGAACAACAGCATCATACCCCTTCTTTTTTTGTGGTGTGAATGTGCCATGTGTATTTCTTGGTCAGTTCTTGATTTCGTGCTGCTTTGTGAAAAGTGTCTGGAAATGATTGATTTTGAGTTTAGCTGAATGCTACAGCCTTTTAATGTTAAAGCAACAAATCACTTGGAAATGCATTAATTACTAAGTCATGATTAGTTAAATAACAGACATGAACTGAAATTCTTGAGATGATCCCATTTTTAAAAAAATGCACTCCAAACAGAAGTCAATGGGCACTGGTTCACTCAAACTCTCGCTCAAACTGTCAGTTCCTGCAGAGGGTGAAGGCAAGTCACTTTGAAAGACTGTAGGAAGAGTGTAGTTATGGCTGTCACTTGGTTTAATGGATAGCATTAGTTTCAACATGATTTCTCCTTGTATCCCAGATTCTTCTACTGAAACTACCTCTTCATACTGATCTTCATCACCCTGTCCTGGAGGTGATTTTGGTTTGAATACATTTTAGATTACAGTACACTTTAGTACTGTATGTTTATTGTTTATCGTTTCTTCTGGTACTGAGATAACCACTATAAAAACACAATGGTTTGTGTTGATTGGTATGGTGGTAATTAAGATGTTTTAGGGGGCTGATATCCTCTATTTATCTTTACAGAGTACCAATAGAGTTTATGTGTGTTTGTGTATGTCATTTAGTCATTTAGAGCCTTCAGCCATTGGCTTTGGTAGACAGGGAGATGGAAGATGAAGGCAAAAGGGCAAGTAGTTTTAATGAAGAAATGGGATACAAGACAAATCATCTTAACTGATACAATTAAAACTTGCTGAACCCCATAACCACACTGGACAGTGAAACG
The DNA here is from genome assembly GCA_037577275.1 of Bryconaethiops microstoma. Classification (NCBI taxonomy): domain Eukaryota; kingdom Metazoa; phylum Chordata; class Actinopteri; order Characiformes; family Alestidae; genus Bryconaethiops; species Bryconaethiops microstoma. The sequence continues at coordinate 15,405,439 of JBBJLS010000011.1, forward strand.
AGACATGCTCTGAACAAGGTGGTTTCTATACTATAGTCTATACTATAGTGTGTTAAAGGAAATTATAGATTTAAATGAAACCTATATTGAAACTGCAAGGTCTTAGTTATATTAAAAAAATTAATTAATTAAAAAATAATAATAAAAAATAAATAAATAAATATATATATATATAAAAAATATTAAATTTCAGTCAAGTCACATATGGATAAATAATGAACAAGGACACTAAAAGACTTGAGATTGTCTGTTTGCTGATTGTTTTACAAAACTTCACAGAAAAGTGTCTGACACTCAAAAATTATGTATGTAATATGTCAAAATGGTTTGAGCCATTTGCTCTAAATATGTCCTTTTTTTTGAGGCTTTGCATTTTTCTTTTGTGTTTCTGGATGAACCTTAACTTTGTACATTTCATGCTTCAATATTTCTTGTGTCGTTTCCCTTAATAATGAATAATGTTTTCAGTGTAACGTCAGCACACCTAGGCAAGAATCAAAGTGTGGTTTAAATGTTATTGTGCCTATTCATTCATGCATGGTAACCAATATTTAAGGGTCAGTTTCAGTATTGACCAGTGAATGCCTGTCTATTTAGTAATATCAAAATGAAACTGACCTCAGGTATACTGTAACTGTATCTATGAGAAAGCAGTGAGTGGGCCTGAGGTATTTAACTGTACAGTGCTTTGAGCAACATTAATATGGGATTTTCAGATCTTTTTTTTACACATCAGCTTCCCATTCATCAAGGCCAATGAATTTTGGCCTTCTGCTACTTTTTGCCGCGGTGGTAGTTTTGCAAATATTAGTCACATTATGTTGCAATTGAAAAGCTCCCGGAGCTGCTGGTCAGTCCGCCGAGCTGTTAGAACTTTTGTTTGAAATATTTTTCTGGATATTTTGCGATGTGAATATTTTTGGTCTGGTTTATTCTCATGGTTGCCCATAACAGAAGGACAATGTCTGGTAAAACAAGAGGTATTACTACTAACCATGTCAAAAGGTCAACCTGGGCATTGATTAATGAATTTCTGATAGGATACACTCTTAATTTATTGCAAAAGATCATTTTTTATTCAGAAAAACACAAATGAGGTAGTAAAAACCAAAACACCCTCAGGAACTCCTTAATGCTATAAAATTCAAATTGGACTTGTGTCATGTGGAGTAATGCAGTTATTATGTTAAATGATGCACTTTCAGTTTATTCACTTCAATTAAGAATCATTTGACTTGATTGACAGTTATGCTGTTCATTATTTTTCAATCATTATTTTTACAAGAAAGTTTACAGAGCCAGTCTCCAAGAGAGACCGTTAGAATGGGAGTTAAATGGTAAAGCCACGTCGCGAAGGTCAGAGGAATGTGTGAGACTGTGAGGGCGAAAGCAGGATAACATTAAATGAACTGGAGTGTCTTCGGAGGGCAGCAACGTGCGGGTTAATGAATGCGAAAGGGCAAGGTGGAACTATTCAGTTACACTACACACTTTTACTACGGCAAAGATCTTCACGGGTTCTTGGAGTGTTTGGTTCTTATTTGGGAAAATGATGTTTATTGTTCAATAAAAAAAAATACTTTTCCAAAAGATGTGTCAGTCAGTAGATGACTCAATGTGCCTGTTGTTCATTCTTGCATATACTGTAAAAAAAAAAAAGAAAGAGTAATTAAGCAATATTGTTGTTGCTGTGTTTATTTTGGCTTGCGTAGTGGCATGCGCCACTAGAAAGGTGCAACACACTACTGTATTTCATTGTAGCGATTTTCTTTCTATTTTGTTCATAAAAGGTACACCTCTTGCCTCTTATCCCCAGGAAGCTGAGTGAGGCATATCATTCAGACTCATTTAAAGTGGGCTTCTAGGACTATATTTGTTCTTTGTACTTTAGAGGATTCCAATTTACCCAGGATGTATCTTTTTTCCTAACAGTGTATAAATGAGATGTACATTTGAAACCAAAAGTTTACATACACTGTATAAAAAGACATATAACATTTTTTTTCTTACTGTCTGATATTAAATCATACAAAACCCTTTCAGTTTTAGGTCCGTTCGGATTCCCAAAATCATT
>JBBJLS010000011.1:15407612-15423907 GCA_037577275.1 Bryconaethiops microstoma
TGTGTGTGTGTGTGTGTGTGTGTGTGTGTGTGTGTGTGTGTGTGTGTGTGTGTGTGTGTGTGTGTGTGTGTGACTGATTCCACAGAGTCATCAAAGAGACCGACATCATTTGACGGTCTTCTGCTGATCATCATAGGAAGTGTTGCTGCATTACTTGTGGTTATTCTGGTGACTGTCGTCCTAACAGTGAACCGATATTACAAGAGAAAAAACAAAGAACTGACCATGGAGCTGAATGAGAAAAGGTAAGCACATTTTGAGCCAATTGAATCACTGGTTGTTTGTAACACTGACCTACACATTTTCATATATTTATAAATATAAATAGATGCCAGCACTCTCGTTTTCAAATTCTAAACCACATTCTAAATTCCTACCCATATTCCAAATTCTATATCAAACTACAAATTTTCACATATATTTTCAATTCTAACATAAATGACAGATTCTAATCCATTTTCCAAATTCTTTATTTATTTATTGTTTTTGACTGAACTGTCTCTCTCACAATTCTCACCTCTCAGGGAAGAAATCAGCACTTTGTCCAGACAGGCGTCGATCAGGAGGATAGGCTCAATTAACACAGATAAGTATCAGGTATGAATACGCACACATACACACAGGCGCACACAAATAAATCTGCTACATACAGTCTAGTGATGAATTTCAACTCTGTATTCCTTTCTCTTCTGTCCTGTCAGATGGATGAGATAATGCCATTAAGAATTGAAGGGACAATACGTACCAGCCTCAGTTCCTTGGTATATTTTTGACCTCTCTCCTCTTTTACATGTTATATTTTCCTTTTTTGTTTCATTTCTTTCGATTTAGCTGGCGAAATATTGTTTGAATTTTAATTTCATTTTCTTGTTCTAACACTGCGTCTCTAACTTGAAACAGGACCGGCCCCGTTCTCGAGACAGTCGATCCACTCTAGGAGGCACTTTTGACACGTTGGGTCGACCGGTCATTTTCAACACATCCAGACGAGGAAGAGAGAGAATGATGGACAGAGAGAGAGAAAGAGATGGGGAGAGAGAGGTAGCTCGACTGAAAGTAGAGTCTTTTGTAAAGAACAGCAACATGTCGTTGGTTCATTCGGTACGTGCCGAATTAAATTAGCACTACATTTGTTAGTGTATATAAAGCAATACGTAAATTATAAAGTGATATCAAATGTTTGAACTGCAGTGTCTTGCACATTATTGTCCATTTATCTTAAATATACATATTGTCGCTCGAAATAAAAAATAATGGGTAGTGGCAATATGTTGCAGTTTTTGTAGAATTGATTTTAGAAATCCTCATTTTAAAAGAATTTTAACTGTTTCCTCTTTTCAGGAAAGCCACTTTCTGCCTCCTCTCCAGCCTGCCCCCTATCCGCTGGAACAGAACGCTGAAGTTGTCAGATCTCGGAACGGTAGTGCCATTTTACCACCAGAAGGCAGACCACAGTCGGGAGGGGGCAGCAGAACGGGCAGCAGGGCAGGAAGCAGGGGGCATCAGTCACCCTTAAGTTCTTCTAAATACCCGACACTTACGAATGAGGAAGAGGAAGGCCTGAGGATTGCCGATCAAGATACAGGGGTCTTGAGGGGCCCTGCAGAAATGGACAGCCTGGAGAATGGGGGCAGCGAGACAGCGAGCTCTCAGATATCAGAGGCAATGTCCAATCACTTTGAGCACACTAACGGAACACTGTGGCCCAAGGCGAAACCCAACAACATCCTGCTGGCACCAGAGACCACCCGGTTACTCCCCATCCACAATAGCATCATCCACCATCAGCCTCAGATCGTGTAGCTTCCAACCTACAGCTCAGCACTTCACACTGGACACCATCACAGATGCACAAATGATCAGGATGGTCATTGTTGATGCACGAATCGTCAGAAGGGCCAACACTGAATGGTCACAATCATCATCTGACAATTTTGGATACTGGAAGACTTTAATGGTGAAACTGGTGCCTTGGTGGTAACTGTCTGAGCTTTTATAAATGTAGTGCTGTCTGTTTCAAATAATGGATACCCTCCCTTCTCGTTTTTTGTCTCCAATAAGACAGGTGCCCCAAGACTGTTCTGGTTTGTGAATACTACAGGTGAACGGACGCCACATACAATTCTAGCAATAGTGTCGGCTATTAATGTCTTTTCTGTGCCAGATATCTGAACTGAAAGTTATTAAGTGCATCAGATGGACTAAAGAACTAAACGAAGCAGCGTACCTGGCTTTTCTGACTGCACTATTGGGATCTGGGCTCACCTTATTCGGATCTGCCGGAGTATTATAATGGATTGCCATGCCTTTTTTTGGAAAGCTATTGATCATCTGTGAAATAATGACCTATGCAGCCGCAAGAAAGAACTGAATCCTCCTGTTCTTGTTTATGTACAATGACATTAGGTTTTAACATCAAAGGCCAAACACTGGGCTTAACACCACATGTTTAAAAGCGTATCATTTTTTATACTGAAAATACATCAAACTGATATGATATCAAAACCCTATACAATTCATCATGATGAATATGGACTGTTATTACTCTGTATGATGACAGCCATAGCATAGGCTGGCATGAAGTATTATTAACTGTATTAAGTTTGACATTGTGTGAATGAGTTCTGCTTTAAGAGACAAGTGTCATTTTTGTTTACAGTCTATTCATGCCATTTACCTTAAGAATGTATGTGTCTTGGATGAATGTTTTGCGACTTAAGAGTCGCTTCCACTGTCTATACACAGAAAATAGACCATTTTGTGATAAATTATGGAATTTCCTTCGTCTCAGTATGTGAGGACATGTATCAGTTTTAAAGTGTGTATAAATCTGTTGGACACAGTTTTGATGTTCTTATGTGACAGTCTAATTTCTCTTCATATGTGCCCTGTGTACTGCTGGATAGTGCTGGGATTTTGGGAATGGTGAATGTAACTCCAAGCTGGAAATGTAAAGTAATATCCTTTATCTCTCTCAAATTGTGCTGATGGATTATTATGCCCCTTGTTGAATTTGGTCCATCCTGTGGGGTACCTGTTATAAATCTACTACATAAACTGGGAAACTTGGCAAAAAAAAATCTCACCCGTTCATGTTTATCAAATCCCACTTCTGACAAGCCGTTTACCCTTCTTAGGCCTGGAAGAAAGGCTGAGCGGGAGAATGCAGTGTCAGTTGTATGGATTCGGGTGACCCAGCTTTAAGTCTTTGGAGGCAGCTGGTGGTCTGGTGGTTAGGGAGTTTCCCTTGCGATCAGAAGGCTGTGGGTTCAAATTTCAGGGCTGCTGATGGCACTACTGAGGTACCCTTGAGCAATGTACCATCCCCACACACTGCTCCCTGGTCGCTATCGTTGGTGACTGCCCCCTGCTTCACTTGGTAAATGGGTTAAATACAGAAAAAGAATTTCACACTGTTCACACTATGTGCTGTGCTGTGGTGTATTCACATATGAGTATAAGGGCCACTTTATTTAAATGCAACAGAGCCTGTTCTGATTGGTGTGAAGCAGGGATGGCCAGTCCTGATCCTGGTGATAGTAATCCTGGCAAGGTCAGAGGACATTTGGACCCCCCAAAAAATGGATGACAAGTATGGAAATTAATGGCTTAAATTGTGACAAACAGTTTAGACTGCACATAAACATGCATTTTTCTGATTGCCTATACTGTATTTTCCTATTAAAAGCCACTGCGACGGTGAAAACATTGTTCTTTAACTTTCATTGTATTGTTTTTCTCCTAAGAGCTTCTCACTCCTACTGTAACCCACTCTGCTGAACAGTAAGGCAGGGGGCCTTTTATTTTGAAGTCTGTTGTGCAGGCTGATTAGGAGCTGCTGTATCTGTCCTGCTAGTGAATCCGCCACCTCCGTTCTGTTATATTTCACAAACACGTTGTCTATTATTGATGCACACAAATGCTCGTTTCTCACTGTAAAGCTGCAGCCTGCTGTAAATCCAGTAGCACGGGTTTTATAAAAGGAGGTTGCTAATTATCTCCTTTTCTCCCAGGGTGAGGTTAGATCATTGCAGGCAACACACCACAATAATATTTTCCAAAACAAATTTTCAGTTATTTTTTGATTGAGTAATAATAAAGGGCTGTGGCTACACTGGCCTGCAACTATGAGAGACCGGGCTAGGACTTTTAATGCGTAAAATTCCTCTTCCAGGTGGCCTTTGTGTATTATCTCCTCTCTGACGATGCTTCATAGGACACTTGCCTTAATTCTAGGCGTTATATTCTCAGGATTTCCTCACGAAGCCTCGCTCTGTTCTTCGTGTTGGTTTTGAATCTTTATTATTCTTATTTTTTTTATTTTATTCACGTCCTTTTTTACCATAGCTCCCTACTTTTGTAGAGAAAACGAAAAAAGTAGGCTAATTATTTTTCGTAACCCAACCTAATGGATTAGGCTGTAGGTTCTGAGACGCGGCTCAGTAATAAACTGGACGTCGAGGGAGGAGAAATTCACCGTTTGTGCCGGATTATTACAGTGTGCTGCCTTTGCTGACACTTCGTAGGGCTTTGTTTTTGTTTGTTTTTTTAAATTTCTTTAGAAATCCTGACTTAACCTGAGGTACAGTATTCCGTATGTGTGTCCTGTATCCCCCCCCCCCCCCCCTTATTGTACAGGGCGTTAGATTATCCTCTGTGTGCCTGAGCCTTTGTTTATGTGTCAGTGTTACAAATGTGACATTGTGTGTGTTTCAGTCCATTTTCCTGCACGTTTTTTTTTGTTATTAAATGCCTGGGCTGTGTCCTGTCCTGTAAGTTGACGGTTATTGTGTGCAGATAGAGAGCTGCTCATTCATTCAGATCTCATTCAGACATTGGCGGCGCTGTGAATATTAAATGGAGCGCAGTTTGCATTTTTAATCAAATTCCTTCGCTCCACTCGCATGGAGGATAATTCGGCTCCTTTTGTCCTGATCTGGCCGATGAATGAGTCTATTCTGGTGGAGCTGTAGCCTTTATGCTGAAAAGAATAGCTATATATTGAATTACACGCACTAATTATATGGGCAGTGATATATATGTACTAACTAATATATATGTACTAATATGTATTAACAAATAAAATGAGATGATTGTAGTTGATAAAATGTAGTTGTCAGCTCTGTCAGCTCTGTCATGTCATCGTAGTCTCTGAGGCATGAGAGCTTTCAGACTTCTAGGATTACAAGAGGAAGGGGCGTTCACTTTCACTCTAATGGCTCAGGTCAGCTTCACCTTGTCAGACCATGATGTCCTTCGGTTAATGTTGTCTTATGCACAGAGTGGACTTGCTCTTGGGTGTCCTCACCATGACTTTCTTGTAGACCATAGATAGTGTCTATTAGATAGCTATACACTACATGGACAAAAGTATTGGGATGCCTGACCATTACACCAACAGGCTCGTTAATGACATTGCATTCAGATACATGTGTGGCCAGTCAAGTTCATCCACACGAGTCTCATCCAACAATGTCTTTGTGGAGCTTGCTTTGGGCGCTGGGACACAGTCCTGCTGGAATAGAAAAGGGTCTTCCCCAAACTCTCTCCACAAAGTTGGAAGCATGATGGCATTGACCAAAATGTCTTCATATGCTGAAGTATTATGATTTCCTTCACTGGAAGTAAGGGGTCTAGCCCAAACCCTGAATTAAGAGTGTGTCCCAATACTTTTGTCCATATAGTGTACCCTATTTATGCCCATTGCTGAAAGTTTCATGATTGACGTTTATTGCAGTACAGCATTAAAGGATAGTGTTGATTCATTTCTAATGTTCCCATTCTATTTTAGCTTTGTCATATAGGCTATTTCAGTAAATATGCACCTTTCTTTAGAATTGACCAGTAAACATCAATTAAAATTAGAATGAATGCCCATTGGTAGCTGATGTACCATTATATCTGAGTGTCCTGTAGTCTTTCCAAAAGCATAAATGTGGCTCACAATGGATGTAAGTGGGGAAAACCACTTGCATAGTCATATTTGCATAATCATATTTGCATAATCACATTTGTCAGCAGGCTTCTGTAAGCTTCCACAGTTTGTTGGCATTCCTAGACTTTTTGAGAAATTCCTTTAAATTGCTGTGTTGCCTTTTCTGCAGTGATGTCCTTCCGGAGGGGCGTGGTGAGGCAGAGTAAGTTCCGGCATGTGTTTGCCCAGGCGTGGAAAGCAGAGCATTGCCTTGATGATGTCCGAGTGACACGTGTGACATGGGAGGGGCCGCTTTGTGCAGCCAATCCGAAGTTCATTGCGGTCATTATTGAAGCTGGAGGGGGTGGAGCCTTTCTCGTACTACCACTCACAAAGGTTAGCAATAATTCACACCAGGTAGCAATGACGTTAATAGTAATTTCAGAGATGGAACATGTAGGTTGAATGTGTTACAAAGGCTGTGCAATGCTTTGGTGTATGCCTAATGTTTTTCTACAGCAAGCAAGGTTGTTTGAAAGAATTATTCACAGTTTTCTGTGTTCCTTTTAGAAATAAAGCCTAATGTTTCTACTGTTAAAAAAAAAAGCAATAACTTTAAAAAAACACTGACCAGTGAAGTGAATATCATTGATTATCTTGTTATAATGGTACCTCTTAAACAGTGGGACATATTAGGCAGCGGGTGAACAGTCAGTTCTTGATGCTGATGTGTTGTAAACAAGAAAAATTGGCAAGAATAAGGATCTCAGCAACGTTACCAAATAGTGATGGCTAGACAGCGAGGTCAGAGCATCTCCACAATGGCAGCTGTTACTGAGTATTCCCAGTGTGCAGTAGTTAGTACCAACCAAAAGTGGTCCAAGAAAGAACAACTGGTTAACAAGCAACAGGGCTGTGTGTGTGTGTGTGTGTGTGTGTGTGTGTGTGTGTGTGTGTGTGTGTGTGTGTGTCGCTTACATGGGGAAGAAGCGGCAACAGGATGAACTATGTGAAGAAGGCAAGCCGGTGGAGGCAGTGTGATACTCTGGAAAATGTTCTGCTGGGAAACCTTCAGTCCTGGTTTTCATATGGATGTTACTTTGACACAATCAAATTTGTGTTTATTGGCCAAGTATGTGAGCGAACACATACAAGGAAGTAGATTCCAGTCCATGGTGTATCTTAAGCACAACAGTATAAAACAAAAACAATATATAAAGACACGATGAAGAGTATACTGAACAATATACAGTAATATGCAGTCTACAATATAAAAACACAATATGGATTTATATGTATAAAGTATAATTTGTACATGTAATATGTTTATACTATTTATAAATACATGTATATACCCTTTATCCAAACATTGCCAAGGACCAAGTACACCCCTTCATGGCAACAATATTCTCTAATGGAAGTGGCCCCTTTCAGCAGGATAATACATCCTGACACACTGCAAAAATTGTTCAGGAATGGTTTGAGGAACATGACAAAGAGTTCAAGGTGTTGACTTGACCTCCAAATTCCCCAGATTTCAATCCGATCGAGAATCTGTACGGTGTACTGGACTAACTAGTTTGATTCATGGAGGCCTCACCTCACAACTTACAGGACTTAAAGGATCTGCTGCTGAAGTCTTGGTGCCAGATAACACAGGACACCTTCTGAGGTCTTGTGGAGTCCATGCCTCAGTGGGTCAGAACTGTTGTCACAGCACAAAGGAATCAACACAATATTAGACATTGGGTTTTCATGTTATGGCTGATCAGTATATATCTTACTAAAGTGGGAAAAATGAATGTAGTGTCTGTTGATAGAACGGTTAATGACCAGAAAAAGCGTTACGTTTCTGTATCTTAGTACTAATAAGGACAGAATGCATTACTGTTTTTCATTTTATCTTTATCTGAACAAGACAATGTGTCTGCAAAATTGTAACTTTATACAAGTAAGAAAAACACATTATCAGCTTTCGCCTTAATGTTTCAGAATTTTATTACGTCATTTTGGAAATTTCTGTTGGTCTGTTGGTTGTTGCCCAATGTTAATATTATTAAAATATTTTGAAAATGTCAGAGATTGAGATGCAAGTATTTGTATTGATGGTACTGGTATATTCTTTTGAATAAGACATGCCAGTTTTGTAATTTGTCATTTTGTGGTTTTTTAAATTTTTTTAGAGTGGTAGAGTGGACCAGTCCATTCCAACTGTGTGCGGTCATGCTGCTCCTGTATTGGACATTCAGTGGTGTCCACATGATGACAATGTCATTGCTAGTGCCTCAGAGGACTGCACTGTAAAGGTTAGTGTTGTGGATTACATGTTGTGTTTTTGCTTTTGTGAAACCAAGCTGTTCACACAGCAATATTTCTTACTCTACTTATGAACACAAATGTAGCATTTTAAAATCATCACTTTCGACATAATGTCTCTGTTTTTCAGTGAGCTATAAGTGTGATTACATTAAACTATTCTTGAAACTTTGACTTCTAAGAATTTTTTTGTTAAAAATTTGTTTTTGAGCTCTAGTGAGAAGCATTATCATAACATTATAACATGGAGTGGTAGGAGCCTAGTGAGTAAAACACTTGCCAGAGAACCTGGTGACCACAAAGCTGCAGGTTCAAACCCCCACTTTGTACCATTGTGTACTTGAGCAAGACGCTTAACCCTCAGTTGTTCCAGAGGGACTATCCCTGTAACTAATGATTATAAGTCGCTCTGGATAAGGGCGTCAGCCAAATGCCATAAATGTTAACATCACTTCTCTGTTCTGGTATTTTCCTGTTATATTGCTCAGTATTAGTGGGGCCTGAAGTAAGTGACATTGAGCCTGATATAGAATCTGTCACTTACCATCATTTAGAGCAATTACAAAAATAGATAATGTTTGGGAAAGTAACGTCATAATCATAACGTACTGGCCCTAAAGGGTCACTTCAGCCTTAAATGTAACTTGGTGTTACAGTCAAAGTGAATTTTCTCTCTATGTTAAGGTTTTATTCTGAGGGTTAATTAAAAGAGATTTCAGCTGAAAGTTTCAGCTGAACTTTTTCATTAAAGGATTTTGTCATGCTTGGCTAAACTGGACTTTACTCAGGGCTCAGGAGAAAATGGTTTCTTCATAATTTAGCCGAGGAGGAAATGAAGGTGGTTAATAATCACTTTGACCAGAAACTTGTTTTCCTTTTAGTTAAACATTGAATGCAACTTTGGGTTCTGATTTATATCATGTGTGTGGAAAGTTTGTTCTGGGTTTTTGTTTTTGTTCACTGTGTGTCTGATTGAGTGTTGTGCTGATGGTAGATATGGCAGATTCCTGATGGTGGTCTCTCAGCGCCAATGAATGAAGCTGTAGTCACTCTAGAAGGCCACAGTAAAAGAGTGGGAATTTTGGCCTGGCACCCTACTGCTCTTAACATCCTGCTGACTGCAGGTAATCTTTTTGTTTGTGTGTGTGTGTGTGTGTGTATGAGTGCGTGTTTACACGGTGCCTGTTCCAGACGGTAAAGTTGGATTATTTGGATTAGGTCTTTCTGGCTTACCCCTGTCTTGGATCGTTCATGTGCTAAGTCAGTCAGCCCCAAATACTGAACTTACAGGATGAACAGTTTTAGTGTATCACAGTATATGTACAGTATAAAACCTATAGTTCTAGGTCTGAAATCTGACTCTGTTTGAAGGCACAGTACGGTACACACACGTGTCCCTGCGAAACAGATCAATTCTATGGGGACAAGTGTTTACAATCTATTGTGCTGTTCATGGAACAATCTTAGACCATTATGTTGTTTGACAACCACAATTTATAACTAATGAACTACATACTAAATGTAAAAATTGTTTTATTCTTATTTAGAGTTTGTGATTATTTTTGATAGTAATGATTTACAATATTAATACTTTATTTTGCCATGTTGCCTTTTGGCATCCTGTATTTAAAGCAATAAGGCTAGAAATATTTTTACTGTAGTTAATAATTGCTACTGTAATTTTTACTATAGTCATTTTACAATAGTCAAGTGAAGTACTATAGAGATTTTACTATAGTCAAGTAAAGCATGATGGTAAGCATCTTGCAAAATTATTGCTTGATGTTTAATTCATTTGAAAGGCTCTTGACTATCTTCCCCAGATTCTATTCCAGTGATCCTGTCTGACTGAGTGGTAGTTGTGTGGTTGCTTTGAAATCCAAGAAAAACAGAAGGCACTGCTGAATATAATTTGCATTAAGATGCAAATATTGTATGTAAATCTGAGTTTGAGATTAGTTGCCACAAAAATGCTGGGGGTTCTCCGAACAGAAGAAACCTGTGGATAAGGGTTTTTTTACACTTCACGTTATTTTTTTTACCTGCATGTGTGATCATGTGAAAAAACACGATCATGTAAAAAGAGCACATGTGAAAAAAAATCGTATCACATGTAAAAGTTTTTCTGAACATGAAGAAAGCAAGGTATCTAAAATTAGCTCACCCACTTGTTTCTTAATGATCCATAACACAACAAAAGAAAGAATAACTGACCTAAAATCACAATAGCTGCACTAAAAAAATGATGTGTTTTGATGTGTTGACAAAAAAAACCTATTACTGCAACTAGCAAACATGGTGCTGTTAGCAAAACCGAGCCAAAAAAGCTGCTTTTTTATGTCATGAAGAAGAACATGAAGAAGAACAGCAATTATTATTCTGCCCTCCCTTATAACTGTCACTGACCTCTATTAGTTACACTGTTTTCAATTTTTAATACCAAGAGTGCTCAACACAAAAGCATGGTGTAGTGCACATAAAATCTGAGGTGCCCAATGCATTAAAACTGCAAACATATCTGTTACATTGAAGACAACTCAAAAATGCCTTGCTCTGCCAAAACCTGTCCAGTGTGAACTTTGCAAAGGCTGTGTATCTGATTCTTATACCCATGTGTTTGCTCCAGGCTGTGATAACATCTTGTGTGTGTGGGACATTGGCACGGGTGAGCTGGTGTACCAGCTGAGTGATGCTCATCCAGATCTGATCTACAGTGTGAGCTGGAACAGAGAGGGCAGTGTGATCTGCACCACCTGCAAGGACAAAGCTCTCCGTGTGATTGACCCCCGACGTGGGACTGTTCTTAAGGTCAGCGCTGGCATAGCCGAGGCACTCTTACTGGAAACACGTCTCTGTAGTCAGTATCAGTTGTTTGGCAAGTTCTGCAGTAATCTCAAATTGCTTGTGGTTAAGTATTCTCAAACAGACTGGCTTGTCTAGTTTCTGACACTGTATAACATATTACACATATAAATATATGGATGGGGCGGATGTTGTGAAGTCCATAACGGCCGTCTACCCTAACTGACGCGTGAGCACGAGGCACACCTCTCTCTGTGTCTAATTTGTTCCGTAGGTAACAGTGACATTCAGTTTGCCGATATAAACTCTGCATCTACCCCCCCCCACCCGCCCCCCCTACGCCCCCAAACACCCATCAATGATGAAAGGATGGAAATCAAGACACAAGGCAAAATAATAATCATTTTGCTACATTCATAAGAATTTAGATGAAACACAAGTGTTATTACATTAAACAAATATTACATTCATATCAGTCTGCAAGGAGTACATTGTATGAAGTGTAATTATGTGCAATTACTCATGTAAACCCTTTGTCTGAAATATCTTACATTTACATTTATTAATTTAGCAGGTGCCTCAGTAAAGTAAAGTAAATTAAAGTGTCCCCATATAGTCATGCGTGAACACACCACAGCACACAGTGTGAACAGGGTGAAATTCTTTCTCTGCATTTAATCCATTCACCAAGTGAAGCAGAGGGCTGCCACCAATGGGGGGCGCCCAGGGAGCAGTGAATGGGGACGATAACTTGCTCAAGGGTTCCTCAGTGGTGCCACTAGCAGTCCTGGGATTCAAACTTACAGCCTTCTGAACACAGGGTCATCTCCCTAACAACTAGAAAAAAAAAGTGCGCAAACACAGCCCCCCACTACCAGAAATGACGCAGTCGAGATTCCCAAATTTGGGGAATTCGCAGAGGTCAGCGCAACCGGACTGCAATGACTGAACCTCACCCAGGGTGAACCACCTTCCTGTTCATGGTCTCGCCCCTGCCAAACAGTAGATCATATGTAAGCTTAAATGAATAAACCCAGCCTCCATTCATCATCAGTGATGTTATGTAGTTATTTGCACGTTGTGAGTGTGGAACCTCAAATAGCTCAAATGGCTAAAAACAGAAGTAGCTGCCATCACGAAGTCTGAGCTGTGTGTGTACTTGTGCAGAATGTCATACATGACACTTTAAAACTAACCCTAATTCATGCCCAAGCCCTCTTCTCTCTATGTCCTATTCTCTGAGAATCCTATGACGTTTTGACTCTCAGGTGCGGGACAAGGCCCATGAGGGCACCAGGCCAATGAGGGCTGTGTTTTTGGCTGACGGGAAAATCCTGACAACTGGGTTCAGCCGTATGAGTGAGAGACAGCTAGCCCTCTGGGACACAGTAAGAGTCCTTCATTGCTGTCCTTCTATTGTACAAAATATCATTTCAAATAATTTCACAAAGACCAAAGCATCTTCAGTAAAATGTTTTATATCTACATTTCTGTTTAAGAATTTGGAGTCACTTGTCATATTATTAATTATTATTTTATTAAATAGTATCATACCGTGTTGATGGAAATACTATAAGAGAAACAACATAACGCATTTTATGATCTTTTATTCAGTATTTCAGGTTCATAAAAACACCAAGACCATAATATATGATAAATAATATATTGTTATTATCTGTTTACAATTTACATTAATTTTTGCCACAGGATTTGATCATCACTTGTCCAGTATGAGTGTTTCTTCTTATTATCAGTATTATACAGCTTTCCAGAACATATATTCATGTTATACCTATTCTAGTCACTGGGGGCCAACAGTGATAATTTAGTAATAGAGTAATAACTCTTCCAGTCTAATTGCTGTTCTGTGTTTGTTGCATTTTTATTATTAGAGAGACCTCTCTGAGCCAATGGCTGTTCAGGAAATGGACACCAGTAATGGAGTTCTCCTTCCATTCTATGACCCAGACACTAACATGGTCTATCTGTGTGGAAAGGTAAAACCATTCAGATCTACACTATCACTTTTAACCAGGCTGTAAGGTTTCACTTACTGACTTAACTGGAGTGTATTGTTACAAACCTGTGTATCCACCACACAATATGTAAATTATTTTTTATTTGTAAGTAGACAACCTAAGAATATGGTACTGTGGATATTTAATTGCAGTTCTAAATCCAAATCACTTTTATTTGTTTACGTCATGCACTTATTTACAGAATTCCGTAGCCTAGCAATGGTTAAATATTAACTTATATTACAATTTGGTTTTTGTACTCTGTTTATTTTTCACAGGGGGACTGCACCATTCGTTACTTTGAGGTGACCGATGAGTCACCTTACCTCCACTTCCTGAGTCTGTACAGCAGCAAGGAGCCTCAGAGAGGAGCTGGCTTCCTGAGTAAGAGAGGGGTGGATGTTAACAAGTGTGAGATAGCCAGGTAACAATACACAATACACTTATACATTATAAAGGTCGGCTGGTGGCCTGGTGGTTAGGAAGTTGCCCCTGTGATTGGAAGGTCATGGGTTTGAATCCCAGGACTGGCAATGACCCCACACTCTGTTCCCACACACTTTTCCCCAGATCCTGCGTCATCAGCTCTCCACATCTTCACTTGGTGAATGCGTTAAATGCAGAGAACAATTTCACATAGTTCCCATTGTGTGCTGTGCAGTGGTATGTTGTGTTTACACTAGGAGTGGGAATTGAAACCCGGTTCCGATTTAGAACCGGTTCTAATTTTACGAAGCACCGGGATCGTTCACCTCCGGCGCTGTCGTTTCCTCTAACGATTCTTTCGGACTTTTTCATGCTTCGCGTGCGATGACGTCACACTCCGCGACTCGAATTATCATGGAGCGGAGTAAGCGGTCCGCGGCGTGGCTGCATTTTACTTATTAAAAAAAAAAAAAAAGACAGCTGCGTTTGTAACCAGTGCAGTGTTGTTTTAACTTGCAAGGGTGGTAACACTACCAACATGTTAAAACATTTGAGGTCTTAACAGCATTAGAATTCCTGAATGCCATGTGTTCGATTCTCAGCGCTGGAGTGCGAGCTCCGTGGTTTCGATAGACGAGGGTAACTTTATCTACAATGCAGCTTATTATCAATACAAATGTATTTTTAGAATTATGTTTTCATATTTGGACCATATTTATTGTTTAAAGGAAGATACGTGCATAATTTATTGTTTAATTGTTTATATTTACCATGTAAAGGACAAGATTGACTTCTGACATCTAATAAAACAGCTGCTTTCAAAGCTAAAAAAATGGCCTATCTACCTTTTTTTAATGTAAATATGTAGCTAACAAGGTCTTATTACCTGTCCACAAAATTATGATCAGTTGTAAAAAAAAAATTGTACTGTTGTTGCCTTCTCTGCCTCGGCTTTAGCGGTTGCTAGCCAGGCGTCTTTGGCTCGTTACTCTCGGCCACAGAGCGGGTCCAAAAAATTGACAATTACGGGCAGCAGGTCTGTTCTTTCCTCCCTCGGGACGGGAGCATTTATTTACTGTCTCCAAAAAGAACATTAGAGTGGCCATGTAAAACTCCAAACACTGCCTGAGCTACCACACACTGAAAGACTACATTTCCCAGTCTCCCTAGAGGCTGAATTACCCAGAATGCAAAGTTTCTTAAGGCAACAGGCTCATCCTTTAACACTTTAGGAATCAATAAGGAATCGGATCAATAAGAAGAATCGATAATGGCATTGACATCAATAATTTCTCATCGATGCCTATCCCTAGTTCACACGTTACAAAAATGGACACTTTACACTTACATATTTGATCCCACACCCCCTCCGGTGACACTGCATTCATCCAAGGGTCAGGAGTTCAAGAGAGTGTAATTGGCATGGCTCTTTGGGTGGGTAGCATCACCTCTCTTTCCCTCCTCACTACCCAGAGTAAATATCTATTAGCTAAATGGCAGAATTGACTCCAAGCATGTTGAGCTGTCCATTATTAGCAGCAGCTCAAAAAGGCTAACTTCTTTTGACTTTGGTAGAAACTTGTGCTACATTCCACCCTTGGTAGTAGCTTGGTCGTATTCTTTAGCAAAGGTAGACCTAACTATTGAGAAAATTTGGTAAATAGGAAAAAGTTCTATACTGTTGCTATCAAAACCCAAACCCCCACTTTAAAATTTTACGCATTGTGTGAATGTTTAATGATGAATGGATTATTAAAATTAGTCCAAAGTGACTTTTAAGATGACTGTTCCTTATTGGGAAAATAGTGTTAATACTGTTAAGAATATACAGTAAACCCCCGCGATAAGTGGGGGTTACATTCCAAGAGCACCCGCGTATAGTAAAAAAAATCATGTTGTTGTGATAAAAAATGCCTAGAAATGCCTATTTTTATAGTGTAAAACCTAAATGTGCCCCCAAATATGCTCCCAAAACACTTTAATTTCATTTTAAACTCAGCTTAATACATTACCCTGAAAGAAAATGTAAAGGTAAACCCGTATTTATACTGTACTGTTTAAATGTTTACACTGAACTCCTGCAGTGCTAGAATGTAAATATCAACATTACCCCAGTATAGACTGTACTGTAATTCATGCATGCACGTTTTCTTTGATATAAGCACTTAAATACAGTAATAAATTCATTTAATTTACTGTAATAAAAATACAGGGCTTTAAGAAGAACAAAACAAAAACACGAGAACACTCGAGATGCTCCATGGGGGGAAACTCTGGACTGCCGCTGCGTCAAAGGGCAGCAGCCAATCAGCAGCAAGGAGAAATAAATAGCGTCCTCAGATTGGCTACTTTCAAACCTCCTGTCTCTGAGTACAGCGGTATTTCACCATCCCAAGACACGCTTTCTTTGTGTTTCTCTCTACAGTACAAAAAAAATTTAAGTAATTTTTTATATGGAAATGTAGCTGAATTTATGTTAGTATTTATGTTACAGAATTAGTAAATTATATTTTTCTTAATAATTTAGCACTTAAATGTATGAAAATGTATATATTGCCAAGAAAAAAGCTGTGACGTCCAGGCCTCGTACGCCCCTCGTCCTCATGCAGCATTTATGTTTGGGCGCGGTGCTTAGCAACCCAGACGAGGGGGCGTGGCGGACGAGGCCCAGACGTCACAAAAGTTGGTTTTTTTTTTAATGCGGAGGATATCTGCAGTTTCCATTAGTGTGGGGGTTCAGCAATCAATTACACAGGTCAACAGGTCAAAATCATCAGAGATAAGTTTATGTGGGTTTTGTAGTGTTTTTCATGCTGATT
>JBBJLS010000011.1:15424007-15457304 GCA_037577275.1 Bryconaethiops microstoma
GCGGGCAGCCCCTCCCCCGGCTACCTGGAGGACCCAATGTTTACATGACAGCCCGTTTGGGATTTAAAGGTGCGTGCAGCTTTTTTTCCACAGGGGGAGCTTTGCAGCTTTGGAGGCCCGAGGCTCTCCCCCTGACTCTCTACTGAAGAAAAAAGTGGCAAGCACCTTTAAAACAGCTGTCACAGAGCATTTTGCCCCGTAGCTCGGCCGGGAAACAACCTAGCGCTGCGAAATTTTACAGGGACCCTCAGCTCCCCAAGATCTATCGAACGAGGCCGGTCGCAAAGCTCTCCTCCGCAGAGAACCGGCGCGACGGCCCCTGAGCACACTTTAAATTACTCATTAAGAAGTTCCAGTGTTTGGTTTTTTTTTTCCCCCTGTAGTATCGAGCACCATCCTTAGTATCAGTATCGAGTTTGAAATTTTAGTGTTGTGACAAGCCTAGTAGCAGCTTATCAAAATATATAATTTACTGCTTTTTACAATGGGAGAAAATAAATATTTAGCTGAATTAAATTCATATTATTGTTGGTTCGGCCCTCCAACACAGTTCAGATTTTTCATGTGTCCCACTGTAGAAATTAATTGCCCAACCCTGGGATAGGTTCGAGGTTACATCAAAATTAGGGGTTACATCACTGTCATAGGAATGGATCTCCGTCGTAACTTGAGGACCCCCTGTATTGGTTTCTCTAAATAATTTATGTTAAGAAAAAAATTAGAGATGTTCTAAAGATGTTAAGGTTAATATTTATATTGCTTTTAGTCATGCTATAGATCAAAATTTTATTTTAATATCAGAACCATACCTTCTCAATGGTTATATGGCTTATTTGTTTTATTTACACTGGATAATGCAGTAAGAGATGAGACATACAATGGTGCACTATAGAATATTATGTGACATGTCATAATAAAAATACTCTTTCAAGGCCTCTTTAATAACGACACAACTACCAGACTGTAAACTAGCTAGCTAATGTTAGCTTTTCACTCTTCTTGCCAAGCCAAAATTATATTGGCTACGAACCTGGAGAGGCATCATGAAACGACACTTGCTTCCATTCTAAAGCTTTTTATGTCACCATTCTTTGTGCTCAGATTAAAAATAAATAAATAAATAAAACTAATCAAGCATACACAGCTATGGCATCCCATTGGCCACCTGAGATCTGCCTGTATTAGCCTCAGCGTGTAAATTTAATTTAACTGTAACCATGTATCCTCAGACTATCCTTAGAGAATAAGAATGAATGAAAGAATGTATATTTCCCTCCCACTATAAATTCCCAGTTATGTAAAATGTGGGCCACAAACCCATAGTACAAAACAATAGAATCCAAGGCTCAGGTGCGAGACGCTTAAATATTAAGTGTAAATGATCATGGCTTAAGAGGAAGGAAGGATATAAGCTTGAGAGGAAACAAATGTGCACACAGTGCGGGCACACATACACTGTGCACAGATTCCATACCCCACTCCTCAGAGAGACACGTGTGCAAAATCCCATCTCCCTTCTAATGCAAAAGACAGTCTACTTCTACTGTTAGATCATTTCCCCTGAATAATTATGCCCTGGTTCCTCCCAATGTTTTTCCTGCAGCTTTAGGGAGTTTGTCCGCTCCTCTGTCGCCCTTGGGAAGCTCACTAGGGGCTTGAAATCAGATTCTGTAAAGCTGTTTTGTAACATCAGTAGTTTAGAAATCTATTTGATACTGGCGTTAGCAACCAGACAAAAGCTGAGAAAAAGAATGCTGGAAAATCAATCAGCTGACTTCTGATAAGTCTTGTTTCCTTATATTCTAGTCTGTGAATGTGGTAAAATGATCCAGTGATCAAAAATACCATAGTACATCAACAACATAGTGCTTCAAACAGAAGAAATTCTTCAATTGCAGAGTCTGTTGATTTTACTCACACTGAAGAGATCATCTGAAACATGGTGTTCAAGCCAAGCACAGCAAAAAGTGACCAGAAGGGCTGCTGTGGCAGAAATCACATTCTTTTAAAAAGCTAGTTACAGAAGATTAGTCCACGTTAACCCTGTTCAACACTACAAGTGCCTACAATTGGCATGTAAGCATCAGACCTGGACCTTGAAGCAACGGAAGAAGGGTTGCCTAGCCCTATGAGTCCCGTTTTCTCCACCTTGCAATTTACAGGCCTTGGTGTCGTGGTGCCAGACACCACAGGCCACCCTCAAAAGGTCCAAGCCTCAGTGAATCAGTGCTGTTTTAGTGGCCCATGGATGACAAAAAGTATATTAGGTACAGGGTCATAATTTTTTGCTTCATCTGTATGTACTATATAACACAATACAGAATCGAAAACATTTTTCTTTTTGAAACATTTCCCCAAGTATGCTATTTTGGCCAAAACCGGTGTGCATGCTTGATATGATGAATAAAATAAAATCTACTCAATTCCAATAAAATTAAATCTTCTCCAGAAGGAAAAGTAACTTTGGTGTAGAAAGTAATTTAACTCGAGTGATTTCACAACGTCTTAAACTGGTAATCCCACTAGTGCTGGCTACTGTGTGGCAGTGGACTAAGATTACCTCACACTCACTGCTAATCCTGTAATGCCTCATGCTACCAGCACCACAGACTGTGGTTACCTGTAGTGGTTTTACATTATTCAGTTCGACAGATTAACACCAACGGTCTCCTCTCATCAGAGGAGTCAACCTACGCTACCTGAGCCACCTCGAAATACTGGCACGCAATCCCACAACGTGCACGAACAGCACGTTAGTCATACCCTGATTCTCCATCAGATCAGGACCTTGTTCACAGTTGGTGTACAGAGAACAATAAAGCTGTTTCCCAGCTGCTAACCATATGAAAATAAAGTTGAGGATAACTGACTAAAAGGCTCACTGTCAAAAAAGCACAGCAACAACAAACACTCTTTAGTTTAATATTTGTCTGTGTGTCTATTTTTATAAAAAACAGCGTGTCCTATAATGTCAAAGCAATTAATCAAGTCTATTTGACACTACTCAGTGCAATCTGAGTCACGTGTGTGTTGTTTAGATGTTAATGGTGTAGTACAGACTTATTTTACTCATAAGCTACATTTGCCTCCTGAAACCACTTTGGGTTATCAGAAAAATTGTACAAGCCTGATTTTTTGCAGGTGCAGGATGTTACCTGTGGTGGATTTGCGCTCACTCTTGTCCTGCTTAGAGCGAGGGGATTCTGAGAGTCTCCGGCTCTTCTCGTCGGCTTGCTCTCTCCTTTTTCCCTCAAGAGCCTTCAGACCCATCTGCAGCTGACTGGTGTACTTCTCATGCTGACACCCACACAAAAGCACACAAAACAGCCTGGGCTGAGTGCACAGAATTATCTTTTCTATTTTAAATTCATGGACAAATCAGCACACCAAACAAGGAAACTAGTAGAACATTAACATGACAAAGAACTAGACTAGTCAGCATTCAGAAATTCCAGTTACAGAAATTAACAAAGCATGCAAAGTAATACCTTAAGGGCCTCCTCTGGAACCTTGTGCTGACTCCGCTCCATGATGTAAACGTGAGAATGTAGGGAGAGTTAAGACCTAACTCGTTGACAACATGTGAAGCATAAAGAATGAGTCAGCAGAGTGAAGATTCAACATACTGTATCAGATCAACAGAAACTTTTTTTTAAAACAATAAATGATGACCCCTCCCCCCCCCCCATTCATGACGCTCAACCCACTGATCTTTGTAATAAGGCTGTCCTTATTCACACAAACAGCACAATGCCTTGGAAATTTGTCTCATAAACAAGAAAGCTGCAGCACTAGCTATTGTATAAACAGAATTTCTTGCATGCTCATTTCTTTTATTTCCCAGGCAAGGTTGAAAGAGATTTGCAGCTTAGCCTTGACCATAATCTCAAACCCCTGACTCAAAGCGGGGGATTAGCACTGGATGAATTCTTCCTGTATGGGCACGGTTGTGTTACTCTGGTTTGGAAAAGGATATCATATCCGAAGCGAACAACATCAGAGAGTTTCAGGCTTATGTAGGTCTGGTCAGGGATGCGGAGATCATTCACAAAGGTCTGCAGATCAGCAACAGGAAACAGAAGATAACACATGCAAAAAGCTGATCAGTCTGTTTCACTTTGGCTAATTTTAGGTCATCACAGCCTAAAATAAACAAACAAAGCACTACTAGAAATGTAATTAAAGACACTGGAACAAGACATATAAAAGTCAAGGTGAAATATATACAAATGGCTATAAACAGAACCCGATGGCTACAACAGCTAAATATATAAGAAAATAAATGAATGTAACAATGTACTGCTTGTGTGAAGACATGGAATAAAGAGATTTGTGAGCAACAGTAAGTAGTGAAACATTATAAAGTCTCAATGTTAGAAGAAGGGTGTGTTGGAATTGTTGGACGTGTTTTGGCAGCAACCGTTCTCCCAGTGAAAGTTAAGCCACGGTCTGCAAGTTAAGACATTAATAAGATCATGCCAATTATATAACGATGGTCTGGGCACTGAGAAGCAGAGAAACAGACAGATGAGAGGTGGGTGAAAGGACACATTTTTTAAAAACTAAAACAAAAGAAAAACTCTTGTTGGCTAATGGCTTTCAAAGCGTTTCAAGATAAAAGTGACGAGGAACACAGGTTAAAGGTTACACAGCACACAATCATTCATTCAAAGAGGTCTCCAGTAAATGATAGCATACTGTTAAAGTGACCGTGGTAAATAAAAAAAATCTCTCTGAAGGCCCAGGAAGTTTTTCTTCCTGGCAACACAAAAACAAAGCTCTGTTTAGTCGAACATTGTTTATGTACAAGAACTACACTGAGCACTTTCAATCCCTTTCCACTGCCTTGTTAGTAGCTTCAGAATCTGCCTGGTGCTGCAGTGCAGGAATTTTCCTTCAGCTCATGTTCTGCTCCTCTCATAACTCAGAGTGAATGCTACAAGGGGATCTCTTTGGAGAGGGAAAGCGGAAAGATTTAAAACAATTAAAAATGTATTCCTCCATGCTCCAATGTATTCCTCAACTCCTCCCTGCCTTTGCCTTGTGCAAATAATTCAGATTTTGCATAATAAATCAGTACTGACAAATTCACACATACAGAAAAGCAAAAAAAAAAAAAAAAAAAGTGTCTTTCATCTGCAGACCATAACATCACAGCCATTTTAATTTACTGAATAAACAGAGGTTTTTATAAAATATTCAAGTCACACCTTTTACTACTTGTAATACACACTGATATACTCAAATGAGACACATACAAAGTTGTTCTTTTTGCTGTAAGAAAGAGGCCAAATGTGGAAAAATAAGTTAAAAGTATCTTATTTGTTTTGGGACTGCCTGGATTATAATGCATCTGAAATCACATGCAGCAGTGCAGGAGGTTTGAGAAATTAAGAGTAAGTTATTCACAAGGATTTTATTTGTAAGGCTTTTTTTGCAAATATTTAGAGTATTTAAAATGATCATTTAATCCTTTCAATGTTCAAACAGTTGATGCCACACCGCAGATTGCCTGAACTCACCCCATTAAGGCTTCCCAGGTCTTTGACAAGGTGTTCGTCCGTGGCAGGGTCATAGTTGATCACAGCATGCTGTTTGTCCACACTGCGCGACTGGGAAAAGCACATACAGCACAAAGATGTTAGAAAACAAGATAAAAAAAAGGGGAAGCCTTATTAATGTGAGCAACACAGAACTCTATAGATAAGCATCTATAGAAGTCACTGACAAAGCATTATCACAAAATTACACGAAAACTGCACAGCAATTACAGCACAAAAACAGACAGGCCCAATTGGACATGCATTCAAAACAAACCTGCCATATAAACTGCAACAGTGGAGATAAACTGTTCAGAGAATGTCTCAGGGAAAACATAATTACATAGAAGCTTTATTTGGTGCCATTATCTTTTCCAGTCTTGTCTTCTACACATCAAAAGCTGGGGGCTGTGCTGTGCGCTGGTGCCAGAAACACTGGCAGCCTTGTTAGTGCTCATCAGATTCAGATCTGTGCATCATTGCATTCAAAGTCAGTGAGGGACAATCTTCTGCTCACTGAGTCCCAGCTATTGTCCAGCAATGCCAAGCACTTAACAAGCAAAACAGAGCCAAGGCAAGCTTTTAATGGTCATTACTACAAGAGCTGTCACAATTAATCAATTAAACCACATCACTCGGTACCTTGTTAACGAATTAGAATTTTAACTTGCGTAGAGATAAGACACGTAAATCCTCATGTTCTCCATTTAAACAGACTGTTGTTACAGTGTTTTTATATTGTTGCTGTCAGAACAAAACTTTTTGCTGTTGTTTCCTTCTCTTTATTTTTTATTTTAATTTGAAACACCAGCTGCCATTTCCCTTGTGTCGACACTTCATGATCAGTGGACAGAAACATCCAAAATGGGGGAATTTTTTTTTTTTTTTTTTACATTGGCTTACATTCACAGTTAAGGAAATTTGTTCCATCCCTCGAGAAAAGTTGCTTTTTTGACAGCAACATTTTATTGTGAAATTTCTTGGTTTATGCCTTTCCAATGAAGTGCTTTGGCATTTCTAAAAAGCCAAACATGGCTTGGTTCTAGGGATGCAGGACATCATTAGAATGACATCGGTCTTGGTAGATAATTGACAGACATTTGATATTTGATTATATTTATTATACACCCGAAGAGCAGAACGAAACTGACAGATATGTACGTGAAAAATGTAAATGATAAAACAAAATCCCTGTCCAAGGACAAAAAGCGGTCATCACCCCCCATTCAAATAAACTAAAAACGCTTGCCCACCGCCACACCAAACTTACTGATCCACAGAAAACATTTGTCACTGTTTAAGCTTCTTTTTAATTGCTTGAATATTAATCAGTCAATTAATCATCAAAACAGTTACTCAGTGGCTAATATAATAGTGTCCAGTACAGAGGCTACCATGCAGTACTAGGGAACGGTATCTGGCCAATATCAGAGGAGAAAAAGAATGAATCTAATCCATTAAGATGTGTGATATCATTAGCTGTGCTTTTCTTCCTGTGGGGTAGTAGAACGCTTCAGTGCCTACTTTTAGATTCTTGCGATGCAAGTTAAAAAGCTTAGTGAATAACCGGTTGGTATCAGCACTTGTGGATAGTAAAAGTTTCAACAATGATTAGGAAAATAAATGTTCCTCTACCAGTTTCATATCCTTCATCCCGTTTATGAAATCTCAGGAAAGGACTAGGCAGGGATGAAGCCAAGTCTGTATCTGGGACATTCGCTGCTTAGGTATGGGCATCTGGCAGTAACCAGGGTATTCTTTCTGAAATATTCTTCTGCTTATAAGTGTCCACAGGCTCTGCCACTTTGAGTCCTGAGGAGTTATTCTATTTATACCCAGGCTAAATAGCCGCGCTGGTCAGGCTTATTGGAACAAACACAGTTCAGGTAGGTCGCTGGCTACCGAAGCTTAGTGAGCGTCGTCATGTCTAAACAATGCTCACTAGAGGCTTAGTTCTCATCAGTCACTAAAAAACAAATAACAGACGTAAGTTGTGGGTATCCAAGTCACAGTTACTATTAGAGTTTGTGCTGCATTGTTCTATATGTTGACATGGTTTAGCACAACTCAGCCTGTGGCTGAGAGGCATGCTAGGGAAATAACAGCGTGTGCCTAAGCAGAAAGAATTTCTACAAAAAGATCATAGGGTGGCCTCTTTTGAAAAAGGGGAGAGGCTGAGGTTTGGACACAGTGAGTGTGCATGAATATGGACAGGATGAGCTTTTGAGTTGAGCTAACCACTGTGGTGAGGGAGGCGTTCCGAACTAACCACAGACCAAAGCAAAATGGATAAACAGTTTTAAAAGGCAGGTCTCTTTCTGTAGAGGCCTAAATATACAAGGAAAAGTTTGGCAGAGGGAACCTGGGGATGGAAAAAGAAATGGAGAGAGAAGGAGAGCATGCTCAAAGCTACTATCAGGTCCTGGCAGTAGAGACGGTGAGATGTGCAGTGTGGGGACAGTAGCAGTTTATCCCCTCTTGGAAACTTGCTAAAACAAAATCAAATCTTCCAGTTAAGCTGACAATTAATTGAATTTTTTTTCAACACTTCTGCAAAACTCAATAATAGTCATTTAGAGTGATATGAAATGGTGCATTGTAGATAAACATATAAGCTTGTATTTTACAGTGGTTGTGAAAGGATTGTGATGTTTGGAACGCAGATATTATATTTTATTCACTTATATTTAATTTTGTTACAAAACTAAGGTACAAACCTTCGTGCAACCGGGTTGTACTTCTCCACCCTAAATGGATTTTAAAACAATTTTAGGACAAACCCGTTTTTTCAAAACTATAATATAACAACAGCCAGACATCAGACAGCGTATTCATAACCATTTTAGTAGTTTAAGAAGCGTTAAACTCTTCATAACTCTGGTTCCTATCTCTGTGCAATCCTGAGTTTCTCTAGAACCAAGCATTTCACATCAAAAGAATCAATCATCTTAAAAAGTCAAGTGATTGTTTAGTGTGATACTCGCTTTAACATTTAAGAGCCATCTTTGTGCTGAGATTTGTTTGGGAAACTCAGCCCAGAATTACTTTGTTTAGATCTAAACCTTATAATTACACAATCTAAGCACTGACAACTCCACTTCTTATATTCAAGCAAAAATTCACAACTAAATCAGCTCAGTCAAGCTATCTATTGACAGAGCAACTACATTGTGCAAGGCACCTGTGATTGTTCCACATCAGCTGGGAACCAACAATCGAGTACAATAACATGGCCTTTCCATTTAAAATCACAAAGGTGCTTTTGACATCACCTCTCAGACTTTGAAGCCAATGTGTAACAAGATACAGTGTGATAGTCATATCTTATCTCTCAGTGAATGCAAAGGAATGATAATGTAAACAAAACACCAAAATGTCATTTTGTTTGAGTTCAGAGGTTCAATCTGGCAGCAGCATCTTTCAACCAACAGTATCTTTCAAAGTAACCAGTTGATATTCCTACTCATACTCAATCACTATGAATCTTCCAATGCAACAGCTGGAAGTCTTAAGAGGTGTTGTGTCAGCGGTCCACCTGGCCTACGTGACCAAACGATAAAGAATTATTTTTCCCTCGTCTTTTCTCATTTTTTTATCCTCTCCCTCCCTCATACAAACAAAATCAGGCTTGATTTCCAAGCTGTTCACTTTGGCTCGAGCAAACAGAGCGCTAAAGTCAAAGTGTCAGACACAGAGCTTGTGTGTGTGTTGTGCACGTGTGTGAAGTCTCACCTGTAGCATCAGTTCACAGTCCTCTCGGCCAACAAAGATCATCTCCCGTGGCAAGCGGTGCCGCGTGCCCGAGCTGCTCACTAGGAACCAAGATGTCACGCTCATCTTCTCACCCTGTCAAAGCCTGTTAATCATCCTGCACACAAAAGACAATGTGTTAAGCAAAGGGTTCGGAATGCTTTGATAGAGTAAAATAAAAACACACCAGCTGATATAAGGCTGGGTGTAAAAACTTCCAATAGACCACATTCAAACACTAAAGACATCTACCTATGGCAGAATTTTTTAGTTATTTTTCATTTGTCATCCAGTTCAATCGGGCTGTACAAAGTTCCAAGCAGATCCTGTATCCAAAATCAATCCTGAAATTTAATATAAAATTGGTCCCCACTTTGCAACTAGAAGAACTTCCACTCTTCTTGGAAGCCTTTCCACAATATTTGGGAGTTTCTGTGGGAATTTGTGCCCATTCATTCTGTAGAGCATTTATGAGGTCAGACACTGATGTTGGACCAGAAGGTCTGGCTCACAATCTCCATCCCAGTTCATCCCAAAGGTGTTAGATGGGGTTGAGGTCAGGGCTGTACTGGCCAGTTAAATTCTTCCACACCAAACTCATCCAATCATGTCTTTATGGACCTTGATTTGTGCACTGTGGCACAGTCATGCTGAAATAAAAAAGGGCCTTCCTCAAACTGTGTCTACAAAGTTGGAAGCATGGAGCGTTAAGCATTAAGATTGCCCCTCACTGGAAGTAAGAAGCCTAAACCAATCCCTGAGAAACATGTATAAGTATCGGGACACATCTGTCTTTAAGGGTATTTATATAATGCTGTAAAACAGTAACTTCCTGACTAGCCTACGCCTCACACACAACGCTGAAGTTTGCACCCCGACTTTATCAGTAGTCAAATTCAAATCCTGTGTCGCCATTCCGGGTTTGCTGTAATACCTTTTTATACAACAGACATTATGAAGCTTGTCAACTTCTGCTGTGTGAACATCCTGCTCTGAAACCATCTGTTAGGGGAAGTTCTTCCAAAGGACACCTTTCCCAAAATCCCTGGTCACGTTTTCCATGACTTTCTGAGCCTAAACAACCAGTTAAAACTTTGGAGTGACGCTAAAAACACCATGTAGCGAAGGAATATAAAAGTATTTGTGGTATTCAGGTGCTGTCATGAAAGATGGCAGGAACAGTTGACTCTCCCTACTGGAAGAGCTAACTAGCTAAGCTAGCTCGACAAACATGTTTGAGCTGCTAATGTAGCTACGAGAAAGTTTTTTTTTTTTTACCGTTTTCAAAACATTTCGTCTCTGATTAATGACAATATTGACATTTAGTGGACCACCGACTTACCCAGTCGAGCTCGGAGGGAAAACTGTTCAGATTAGCTTTCACCAACAGGAAATATCGGCTTCTTCCCAAGTGAGAAACAAACTTCAACTCTGACATTCCCAAACAATAATCCACAGCAAAAACTCTCCCTATAGCACAGATATCACTTTATCCACAGGTTAACAACACAAAACAACAAGTCCTCCTCTCATTAGAGCTGAGGAACCAATAAACTTCTAACACAGCAGTCTGTTCCTCATACAGGTGGATGGAACACTCCCTCCCCTCCCAGATACTCCAGCCACTTCTCCCTCTGACTGAACGAGTCGGTTCTTCTGAAGTGTTTAAAACGATTCTGAACAAGGTTTTCGTCTCTATGACAGGTTAAAGACTTTTAATAAAGTCTGAACATGCCTTTCTTAATCTGAATTTCCCGTTTATTTTGTCTTTCTGTAGTGAGCAGTGATACCAGACTCTTTGTGTGGGGACAAGAGACTGGGCGGTACTGACGGAGCCACATAGCTAAACTTTCTTGCTACAATACGTGGACAAAAGTATTGGGACACGCCTCTTAATTGCTGAATTCAGGTGGGCCCCTTCCTTCCAGTAAAGGACAGTCTTCATATCAGGACATTTTGGACAACGTCATGCTTCCAACTTTGTAGACAAAGTTTGGGGAAGAACCTTTTCTATTCCAGCATGACTGTGTCCGAGCGCACAAAGTAAGCTCCATAAAGACATGGCCGGATGAGTTTCGGTGTGGAAGAACTTGACTGGCCCACACAGAGTCCTGACCTCAACCCCATCCAACACCTTTGGGATGAACTGGAAGGGATATTGCGAACATATCCCTTCCAGTTCTGACCTCCTAAATAGTCTGACCTCCTAAATGGTCAACAGAATGAATGGGCATAAATTCCCACAGAATCACAATCTTGTGGAAAGCCTTCCAAGAAGAGTGGAAGCTGTTCTAGCTGCAAAGGGGGAACCAACTTCATATTAAAGTCTATGTTTTTGAATGCAATGTCATTAAAGTTCCTGTTGGAGGAATGGTCAGGCGTCCCAATACTTTTGTCCAGATAGTGTTTAAACAATACTCAGCCGCAAGTGGCCCTTTGAGTATGTAGTTTCTTTTGTTTGTTTTTTTTCTATCATTATGCTAGCAGAAAATATCTTATGATGACATACGCAGTTGAAATCCTTTATTCCACATGTATTTTTATTATGTGACTTTGATTTTCTTTAGACTATTTTATTTTGTTCTTGTCTCAGTGTGCCATAAGCAGTTACTTCCGGGACCAATAAAGTTTTCTGATTTTAATTTTGATAAATTTAATTTAATTTACTTATATTTATATTTATATGGTCGATAGTTGGTTAAGGATTCAGTTTCCCTTGTATAGTTAATTGTTATTTTTCTACGTCTGATTATTATGAGGTCTAATGATTATTATGATTATTCATTCGTTTTTATTTTTTTCTATGCAAAATAATCATTTTGAAACGGACCTGTTAATCTTTGTGGAACGAGACGAGTCTTTGAATCACACGTTCATTTCATTGAAACGAACATTTCGAAAGAATCGGTTCAGTGGTTGATTCATTCTTTTCTCACAGTCCTGGAAGCCAGAAGTTGGTGACGCAATGGATCGGAAAACAAAACGCACGACAGGCATCTACCTGTCTGAAGAAACTGGAAAAGTAACATGAAACCATTAGGTGATCATTCACTGCCCATTCACGTTTTTAAAAATCTTAAAAGTATTGGGACGCCTGACCATTACACCAACAGGCATTTGCGTTCAAATACATAGATTTTAACATAGAGTCGGTCCTCCCTTTGCAGCTAGAACAGCTTCCAACAGCTTTCCAAAATATTGTAGAGTTTCTGTGGGAATTTGTGCCCATTTATTTTGTAGAGGATGTATGAGGTCAGACCCTGATGTTAGATGTAAAGGTCTGGCTCACAATCTCAGTTCCAGTTCATCCCAAAGGTGTTGGATGGGGTTGAGGTCAGGGCTCTGTGTGGCCAGTCAAGTTCTTTCACACTGAATCTCACCCAACCACGTCTTTATTGAGCTTGCTTTGTGCACTGGGGCACAGGCTTGCTGGAATAGAAAAGGGCCTTCCCCAAACTGTGTCCACAAAGTTGGCAGCATTAAGATTGCCCTCCACTGGAAGTAAGGGGCCTAGCCCAAACCCTAAAAAACAGGTGTGCCCCAATACTTTTGTTCTTTGTAGTGTATACCTGTCCATCCTTTCAATAGGAAAGGCAGGGAAAAGCAGTTTAGAATTGTTTCAGCCTGAACTGCTTTTTGAATAAGGCATCCATTGCAGCCAGTCAGAGCAGAGATCATTTACACATATAAGTCTTAAAGATACAGGTTTTATAATTTCGAGAGATAGAAAGGTTGGAAAATAGTCATTTGAGTTTTTTTTGTTGTTCATAAATCTGCACGAATGTCAAAAATGAACCTGAAAAGAGCAAAATACGAAGAGAAGTTTAGAATAAGGGCTCCTTTATACATCCTCATGGTATTAAAAGCATTTTTGTTTGTTTAAACCTGCAGTTTACTCAGTGCTAATTTACGGTGTTACCCTTCTCCCCAGGATGACCAGCTAGCTGACATTTTGACAGAAATCCGCGCCCTGCGAGCTCTGGTGTTAGCTCAGGGTCACAGGATCGATGTGCTGGAGAGACAGGTCGCCCGAATTGAGGATGGAGAAGTGTGAGAGACGTGCTTGCACACACACACGTAAAAAGACCCATAGCCTTACCCTAATAGCTTTACATCGCTTTGAAGGATCATGGGAAATGCAGTCCAATAGCTGAAGCATATGGTTAAAAAAGACTGAGCATGAAGAAAAACTGAAATTAAGAATGGGATCACTTTCAAGGGTTGGTGAAGTGTTACACAAGAAACGAAAACTGATCTTTTTGATTTAAAGAAAATGAAACCTCGTGGTTCATACTGTGCATTTCATATAGCTTTTACATCAGGTACTGATTATTGCTGCTAATTATAAACGCAATCAGATGTAAGGATGCTTTTGGCTTTCGTTTGTTTTTGGGTGGTGTTAGAATTTGGGTGTGTACCCAAAGTGTCTAAATGATAAGAGCCTCTAAGGGGAACAACACAAAAATCCTACATGCTGTACTTTCTAGTAGCCTCTCTATGTACTGTTATCTAGAACCGATGATAATGATGCATCTCAGTGTAGATTGGTCTTCACTGTTTTATTCTTCTTCTCCATGACCAGCTAACTGAATGATGTTAGTCTTAACAAGTGTTGCTCTTTTTGACCTGTGTAGTGTGGCTAATATTCTTCATTTAACACCAATAGAAAACATGTTTTGTGTAGTTCTGTGGACCGTCGGTATGAATGCTCAAAAGGAATTTGGAGTATTTAGCAGTGCAATTTGTTGTGACTTAAACTGCTGGTTCCACCGATGCAGACATTCTACCTGCATGAATGAGTAGTTCTTCATTCTTGTTAGATTCTTGATGGGTTACAGTAGGGTTAGGATAGTTCTTTTCTTTCTTTCTTTTTTTATTTCTTTGTCTCATTTGTACTTTTTTTTTTTCATTTTCACAAATTGTATCTTTATGTGCACTACAATCAGGGATGTTGGTTTACTCATCCTCATTGTTCACTATTTTTGTTTACACCTAACATTATTTGCTGTATGTGCTGTAAATGTAACTTGTCTTCTTGCAATTCTGTTAGTGATGGTTAGACTTTAAATAAAAGCCAGAAGTGGACTAACTGGTTTGCTGCTTACACAATTTATTCAATCTGTTCAGAAACATTCTGTCCTTTCATTACTGTGTGAATTATAGCTTACAGGCTGTACTAGTTTTGGTAAACTGTGTTCTAATGTCTGACAGGGAGAAAAGTGGAAAGTACTAAATTACTATTATCACTAAATTTTAAATAATCACTATGCAAGTCCTGGTTGATTCATGAGTACATATAACCCAAAATCAGAAAAGGTTTAATTGCAGGCAGTAAAAAAAAAAAAAAAGATATTTCCCATATGGTCTGGTCAACTTCTGTTAATATACAGTACAACCATTCCTGCATTTCAGGCCTTCAACATATTCCAAAAAAAAGTAGGGACAGTAA
Source organism: Bryconaethiops microstoma (assembly GCA_037577275.1). Classification (NCBI taxonomy): domain Eukaryota; kingdom Metazoa; phylum Chordata; class Actinopteri; order Characiformes; family Alestidae; genus Bryconaethiops; species Bryconaethiops microstoma. The sequence goes on from JBBJLS010000011.1 coordinate 15,438,747, forward strand.
AGTATTTACCACTTTGTAGTGATGCCATACGTTCTCACAACGCGTAAAAGACATTTTGACCCTGAGGACACCAAGAGATGAAGCATTTCAGGTGTTATTTTGTCCCATTTATTCTGCAAAAGTACAAGTTGTCGCATTTCTTGTCTCAAAATTCTCCACATGTTCTCTGTTGGACACAGGTCAGGACTGCAGGCGGCCAAGTATTCTCTTCTTTCAGAGCCATGCTTTTATAATGTGGGCAGAATGTGGTTTTGCACTGTGTTGTTAAAAAATGTACACATCCATGGAAAAGTCATCTTGAAGGCAGCATATGGTGCTCTAAAATCTCAGTGTATTAATGCTGCATTATTGCTGCATCACAGAAGTATAAATTGCCTTTTAAAGAGCCCTGACAAGCCCATGCAATGACTCTAACTTTTGGACTTGTTGCTGATGACAGTCTGGATGTTCTTTGGTCCAAAGCATGTCCATTTCTTCCAAAAAAAGATCTGGAGTACTGATTTGTTTGATTACAGTACATGTTTCCAATGTTTGATGGTCCTTTCCAGATGCAACAGAGCCCAGAGAAGTCGGCGCCACTTGTTTAACATAAGGCTTCTTTTTTTGCACGGTAAAGTGTTCTGTGGCATTTGTGAAAGTAACTGTATTGTAGTACTTGGCAAAAGTTTGCCAAAGTAATCCTTTGCCCATGTGGTTCTATCAGCTGTTGATGAATGAAGGTTCTTGGTGCAGCACCGCCTGAGGGTTAGATCACGAGTGTTCAAGCCTAAGATGCTCCCCAGCCCTTTACACAATGAAATTCCTCCAGATTCCTTGAATTGTTTAATGATATTATGCCCTGTAGAATTTATCTCAAATTTATCTTTAAGGAACATTGCTTTTGCACATTTCAATAATTACATCATGACAAACTGGAGATCCTCTGCCCATCTTTGCTCCTCAAAGTCATTTTGCGGGTACTGCTACACCAAACTAGGATTACAATCAGCTTTTGACATCGCTGTTTTTGAAATTACATCAATTTTTTTTCCACCTCAAGAGTAGCTCTAAATTGCCCCATCCCACCCTTTGTTGGAATTTGCTGAAGGCCTAAAGGCAGAAATGGATGTATATTAACAGATGACATGAAACTGACCAGATGAAAACAAGAAATATCTTGTTCCTACTGTCTGTAATTAATGTAAATATATGAATAACTACTTTTTTCCATTATTATTTGCATTTTCCATAAAGTCCCAACTTTTTCTGATTTGGGGTTGTATGTTCTGTTCTATATACACGTTTTACCATAAGATGGAAACAATAATAATAATAATACATTTTATTTCAAAGCACCTTTCACGACTCTCAACGTCACTTAACAAAAGTTATCCAGAAATAAAAGTTAAAGAATATATCAATTAAATTAAGAAGAGTTTATAATCCTTTTTAAAAGTAAAATGTTTTAAGTCTTTTTTTTTTTAAAGCAGACAGTGGATTGTGTTCTCCTCAGATGTTCAGGGACGGCGTTCCACGGTGGGGACCTTAAGCGCAGTTAGTTTAAGTGCATTCTCCACGGATACAGCGGGCCAGCTGAATATCTTTAGGCATGATGGTGACTCTCTTGGCATGGATGGCGCACAGGTTCGTGTCCTCGAACAGACCCAACAAGTAAGCCTCGCTGGCTTCCTGCATGGCCATGACGGCGGAGCTCTGGAAGCGGTCTTGAAATCATGAGCGATCTCACGCACCAGGCGCTGGAAGGGCAGCTTGCGGATCAGTAGCTCTGTGGATTTTTGGTAACGGCGGTGCCGGGCTGGTAACTGTGAGGTTTCTTCACGCCACCGGTGGCCGGAGAGCTCTTGCGAGCAGCCTTCGTGGCCAGTTGCTTCCTGAGTGCCTTTCCACCGGTGGAAAATAGTGAAAATAATAGTAAAATATATAGACTATACAATACTAATATTAATTTGATTAATATTTACATTAAATCATAACATTTTTTAAAATGCCAAATAAAAACATGCCAGACGGAGCGGCGTCAGTCTCGCAGGCGTCCCCGTAATCTAGCAACTCATGAAATACAGCTGTTGAAATACCCCGCAGGTCATTTGGGGCAACTGGTGGCCTGGTGGTTAAGGAGTTGCTTCTGTGATCAGAAGGTCTTGAGGTTGAATCCCAGCACTGCTAGTGGCACCACTGAGGTATTCTTCAGCAAGGTTCTGTCCCCACACACTACTCCCCAGATGCTGCATTTCTGGCTGCCTGTTGCTTCACTTGGGTGAATGGGTTAAATGCAGAGAATAATTTCCCACAGTGTGGTGTGACAAAAATATCTTACTGTAGTATTGTTCTACAGTACGCTATAAAAACATGGTGATTTAACTTGCCTGCCTCAATAACTGAACTTTTAATAGCGAAGTAACCTAACTTTTTTCAACACATAAAACTCACAATTTTCAGGCAGCCAGACACTAACCTAAAACATCATTTAAAAAAACAAATAAAAAATCTAGTATCTATTGTTTTTTTCTCATTTTGCTTTCTCTACATCTTGTACTACAGCAATAATTTAAAGGGTAAATGGGGCATTTGACTGACGCTCTTAACCAGAGCAACATATAATCATTAGTTGCAGAGACAGTTCCCCTGGAGCAACTGAGGCTTTTGTGTCTTGCTCAAGGACTCAATGGTAGAAAGTGGCGGTCTGAACCTGTGGTCAGTGGGTTCACAGGCAAGTGTTTTACTCACTTCCAACCTGTAATTTGCCTCCTCATAAAACAGCTGTAGTTCCAGTTTGTTGATTTCAATATTGAATGCAGTTATTCTTTCTGCCACTGGGCACCAGTAACCACAGTGACCCGCTTACTGTCACATCACGTCTGTTGAGGTTATGCATGTGATGTTGCACTTCACAAAGGCCAGTGTGGTTACACCCACTGAGTGACAAAAGGGTATGTCCCAAAGGCTCACTTAACACTAGTACTGACTAGTGTTTGAGTATGTAGTATGGATTTCTGATTACGCTCAAACACCCACAATGCATTCTTAAAACCGGTTAGTTTCTGAGTATGATGTGGACGGACACTTGTTCCACAATGCTGTGCGAAATGGAAGCGGACTGAATGGCAGTGTTAGCATTTAGCTCAAATTCTGTAAAAACAACAAAAACCACATTCATTCCCACTATAAGCACGTTATGGCACAAATCTAAAATCTGAATGAGTCACGTTTTTCAAACTGTCGTAAAATACTCACACCAATTTCTGTATTAAGGCATCAAAGACTGGCAGACAAAACTTATTTTATAAAAAACTAAAACAAGACTGAGCAGCGTAAACAGCCTCCTCCAATAATATTCAGAGTTAAGGCCGTTATACCTCACACTCAAAGTCAATAAACGACAATCAACATCAAATATTTGACTATGATTTTATTTTCACGTCAAAACTATATACACCAAGCACAATACTGTTTTTTTTTTCCTGAATTTCACTGTGTTGTTACACCATGACAAAAGCCAGTAAATGGGAAGAATGTCTCCAGGAGCCATCTGCATTTTAAGCTAAGTCATAACTTACATCGACTAGTCATAACTGAATTTTCTTATCTTATTAACGAGCTGTTGAGATTTTTTTTGCTGCCAGCAGCTATTTTCACTATAATTAATATGCATTATCTGTATGTAATTAGCATGCATCACACCTGGTCCCGTGTTGGTCAAAACCTATTATTGGAAGGATACTAAGTAATGGAAAAATATGTTTTTGTGTTGGTCATGTCCTGATCATGCAGAAACACCATTCGTAGTCCTGTGGTGCTCATAATATAACAGTGCAAGAACAACATTCAGAGGACATTAAGCAATGATCCCATCTTGGTCATAATCTAACATTAAAAACAACATTTAGAAGACTTTAGAGTACATGATCCTATATTGGGCGTAACCTGTTGCTGCAACAATGACATTCAGAAGACTTGCTAAAATCTGAGGAAATTGAGCGTGGTCTTGTGTTGACTATAACATATCATTCCAAGCCTTAAAAGGATAGGAAGTAAGTATTTCTGATACTCAAAATGTGAGGTCACAAGAACAGCATTCAAAGGACATTAATGAACCCTCTGAACCCTCTAATGCTGCAATAACATCATTTAGACTGCATTTGACAAAATTTGAATTATTTATAGTCCTTAGTGTGCTTTCTCAAGCACACAGCAGCCAAAGGCTATTGTTCTTCATAAGTTTTATTATTATTAAGGGCCTGCCCTATTAAAATGAATGGGAAGTCCCTTATTGTTCTTCACCTGGGTTTCTTTATTTATTATTATTTATTTATTCTTCCGTCGCACTTAATGCGGAACGAACCGTGGCGCACACCCAGGCAACCTATATGTCAAAATGTTCGGCTCGTCAACGCGAGGTGTGGTATTATTTTTATTAATGTTTCGCGTTACCGTGGCGACGCTACACGCCCACAAAGATGGCCGAAATGCCATAGAGAATGAATAGGGCTCAACTTTCGGATCGTCCTGCTTGGACACGCTTCGTCCGAAACCCACCAAACTTCGGGTGGTACATCGGGTCAACTGTCCCGACACACAAACGCGGTCGGTGATGACCTGCACTCGTCTTTTCCTTTTCTTTCGCTCATCCCTTTTTACCCCATTGGCTTCCATTCATTTTTCACCCCGTTGAAATGAATGCGGTGTCAGGAGAATAAACTCTCCATACAGTGACCAAACCTTATGAGACCTCAGGCCACGCCCCCAACAACACGCCTGTTTAAAGTGAACTATATGGCCAAAAGTATTGGGACACAGCTGTCACACAAAACTATGTGGACAATAGTATTGGGACACACACACACACACACACAGAGTAATGTTACGTTAATGCTAGGCTAATGCAAATGCTAATGTATGTAATGCTAATGCTAGGCTAATGCTAATGTTACTTCTATGCTAATGCTATGCTAATGAAATACTATTGCTTGGCTGATGCTAATTCTATGTTAATGCTAAGCTAATATTAATGCTATGCTAATGCTAGCCTAATGTAAATGATACTTCTATGCTAATGCTAGGTTAATGCTATGCTAATGCTAAGATAATGCTAATGCTATGTTAATACTAGGCTAATACTAATCTTAATGTTATGTTAATGCTAGGCTAATGCTATGCTACTTCTACATTAATGCTAGGCTAATGCTATGCTAATACTATGCTCATGTTAATGCTAATACTATACTAATGTTATGCTAATGCTATGCTAACAATAATTCTAATGCTACGCTGGTGTTACGATACTGCTAAAGCTATGCTAATGCAAATGCTATGTAGGAGATGGTTGGTATGGACTCTGTAGGTAGTTTCTTGGCAGCAGGCCCTTTTAAATTTTCTTCAGGAATTTTGTTTTTTCTAGTTATTATTATTATCTTTATTCCGTTTTTGGCCCTCTACTCCTCCCAGGGCTTTCGAGATAGAGACACTGTTCCAACTCTGACACGTCGGGACCGATCTGGAATAGCGTGCTTGTTCACAGCTTTTTGCTACGCCTTGCTGAAAAAATGGCCCATAGGAATGAATGGGTAGAACTTTGGAGCTGTTTGGAGTCATCCACTCTAGCTGAACAGCAACAAAAAAAAAACCCAGTCTAAATTGTGATTTCAAATTTCAAAACCAAAGCCATTTGGTTCATATAGCCGCGCCATGAAATCCTTTTAAAAGACCAAGACAATGGGGCTGGTAAATTGGTGAGACAGAGAGAGGAGTAGATAGAGAGACTGTGGCATATATAAGGGTATAACAGGGTAGAGAGGACATTTGGTGATTGGGTGAGAGAGAGAGAAAGAGAGAAAGAAAGAAAGAAGCACAGATAAATAGATAGGTAAATAGACAAATAGTCTTTTTCACAGGTCATAAACTGGTGTTATTATAGTTAACCTCAGGCCTCATCAAGAAGAAGGGAGACAAGAAGAGTCAGATGACTGCTGCATTTGAGCAAGCACACTTTGTATTTTCTCTGCGGAAATGCAGTCTAGTCCTATATTGGTCTTTTTCATTATGTATGCAAAGCATTATGAGGATGGCTGCTGTAAATTATGTTGAAGGTACGACAGCAAACATAAACAACCCTATGTTGGTCAAAATGTGGGAATTAAAGGATATTAGCAAACATAGGCCAGAACTTGGGCCCAATTTTAAAAATCAACGATACGCTGTTCTTTTAAAATTTTATTACAAAAAAAAGAGAAATACTTAAAACAAGTGTAACTGACTGGTTTTGAGGTGTAATGTAACAATGTCTTCTTCAAAAACAATAGTTTGAGCCTTTGTGGCTAAATAATGTGTTACTAAGGACTATAAAACATTGAAAACCAGCCTGTGATTAAAACCTCATGTTGCATGAACGAAAGTCAAAGGACATTATCATACATATACGGTCCAGTGTTGGTAACAACTTTACATTGAAAGAACACAATTCAAAGACATACATGGTTTTGTGATGGTCACAACATTGCAAAAATGTTGCAAAAACAAAATTCAGAGCACATGACAATGAAATAACATTTTGAGTGCATTTGACAAGATACATACGATTTACTGTTACATTTGAGGAATTATATTTTGGTCTGCTGTATTATAATATGTGCAAAATGTGAGGAGGATATATTCACCAATGACCCATAAAATTAAACCACCTGCCTAACATTGTATAGGTCCCTGGCACCTGACCTGTCTCAGTTGAGATTTAGGAAATCTGGAGGCAAAGTAAACAACCTGAATTTTTTGTCATGTTCTTCAAACCATTCCTGAACAATGTTTGCAGTCGCCGCAAAAAGGTGTACTTCATCTGCAACAATGTTTATGTAAGTGAACTGTGTAAAAGTAATACCCACGTGAATCCCAGGACTGAAACAGAACATTGTTCAGAGAATCACACTGCCTTCGCCAGCTTGCTTTCTTCTTGAAGTGAATCCTGTTGCCACCTCTTCCATAGATGCAAACACACCCCGCCATCCACATGCTTTAAAAACCAAAACACCCTTTTGTTCCTCTGTCTTCTTCCAATAATTTAATTTCTTCTGCTTTTTGCCAAGATGGTTTACCCCCTGTGTCAGATTCAGCACTTCTTGTATATCTGGCACTATCACCACCTCCACAAGCCTCTACTCATGAAGCTAAACTAAACCATATTTCCTCTTCAATTCATCTGCTGCGGTGGCACACCTTTGGGCCCATTCCATCTGGTTTTCACCATTGGTAATGCTTCTCCTTTCTCGCACAGGAACTGCACTGGTCCATTTCATGTGAAATGCTGGCTTTGCCCCCAAGACCCTGCTCTGTCTGGCATTTTGGCTTCTTTTGTCATCTCCTGGACTGGTGAATTTGCCCTCTTGTCCCATTAACTCCTTGACTGTGAGTCCATTGTGCACCCCTGACTTAACTTGTCAATTGTACACCATGACTTGCGTTGAACAGCAAGCAAATGGTCATCCACTTTAATAACTGAGCAGCCATTTATATAGCCAACAACGATACACAATGTGTCAAGAACTTCATTTTAATGCCTACCTAGCAATAGCCAGTCCATCTACAGAGCCTATTAGTTTTAGGAAGCTGTAATCTGCTTTCCACTCATTCATCTCTTTACCTGCTACTGTACGTTCACATTTCTGAAACACAGACTATGTCAAACACAATCTTTCCGGTGTCAACTAGCGAAAAACTGCCTGCAGCATGAGAAAAAAATAAGACTCAACAATAGAACTGGGTCCCACTGTTGAGTCTTGTTTTTTTTTCTCAAGCTGCAGGGAGTTTTTCCTTGACGCTGTCTCCTTCAGCTTGCCAATCAGGGGTTTACAACAGCATTGTAATAAGGAGATACTGAATAAAATCTATTAATCTGCTCAATCATTGTCTTGCCTCTCAGATTCCATAACCGTTCTCATTCACACTTCTGCCCCGACAAGAAGGGCCAGCCTGGGCAATCTCTGTACCTGCTCAGGCTAAGGCTTTCTACTGAGCCATGTGAACTTCAGTGTGCTGCACATATGGCACTCAAGTACAATCTGACCCACCTCTCATTCCTGCTTAGCCCAGTTTCTTTACTTCTTACACAAGTTTACACACTCATACTTACTTCTCTACTTTAGTTTCAATTTCAGTTCTGTTGACAGCATGCTGGCAGAATTTACATAATGTTTCGCAGCCAAAGAACTGGATCACATTGTAACTAATCATGAGCTGTTTTTTTTTCAAGAATGCATGCACACTATGATAAAAAATCTAAAAGATGAAAACAGTTTTTTACACTGGAGTTCTTCTGAGATCTGGCCTTTTAGCTTATACAGAAGCTTCCTAGAATTATGAAGGAATGGTTTGTAACTGAGCTGTGAAACTGAGTTATGAAGTTTGGGAGGAGGACCATGACTGAAGCTCCTCCTCCTTCCAATCTAACATCCAATAAATTTCCATCTCTACCTTGCATTTGCTGTGATGAGGTTTTCGCCCTCTCCGTCTCCTCTCTGTTCCTCAGTCTTCTCTCAGCTCTTTTTTTATTCATTGTAAAAATAAAAAAAAAGGGGGTGGGGCAGGCTTCTTTTTTTGGAAATGTAGTTAGAACACTAGACTTTTTTCAGTTATACTGAAATGTACTATCAGGGAGTGGATTATCTGATGGCACACATCCAAACAAACCTACAGTCTTGCCCCAGTTTAGATTAGTTCTACCTTACAGTTAAGGCTCACTTGAAATACTGTGCCTTATTTAACTACAAAGTGTGGAGTCACGTAGGTTGAAGAAATATTAAAATATGGTTAGCAAATAATGAGATGTTAATGAAATTTGTTGATAAAAGTCCTACGGCCTATTGTTGCCATTTCACTCTTTCAATGAAGATATTGCTTCTTTATCAGAGATGTTATGTAGCTATCCTTTACTGTATTGTTTATTTTTGTTTCTGTCTTCTCTGTCTTCTTTATGTCATTTCAGTCTACATTCAGGGTAATGTAACCTCAGTGTGTGTGTGTGTGTTTCTCAAGTTCAGTAAAAATGTGACTGTACTTTCTATAACAAATGAAGGCCGGACGTTTGCACGCTTACTGGATCTCTGTGACCCAAGTGACATACTGTTGATTGATTTTATCTTTATGACCCCAAGTAACTTTCAATTTTAGCGGAATATCTATTACCTTTGGGTTTTTTTGGTTACAGTCATTTACATGTAGAATTACTGAACAAAGACCTTGTGTAAAGTGCATAAAAACATCAGTAAATGATGGAATCACACCACTTCACTGTGTCTCATGTAGCTTGTATTTTAAGTATGCAAACACTTACAGGCAAGCTGTGCATTTCACAGCTTCTGCTCGTTTTGCTGGTGCAAAGCGCAGGTTTAGTTTTGAATCTTCAAATGCTCACAACAGGATGTGGTTTTCGAGGGGCTAGTACTCAAGCACACTATCACTCACTAAAGGGTTCTACCAAATCCTTCCTGTATGAAGAGCTGAACTTGTGCTGTATGAGCAACTATTTGCATGTACTTTCAGTTCCTAAATATTTACTCTTACACTGCACTGAAATAGCTTTAAACTACACTGTAAGGAACCCGTAGCCTGTGTGTTGTCTTGGACAGAAATGGCCTATAGCTTTTCATTTCTGTAGGCAAAGCCCATGTGAAACATTTAGTTAAAATATCTTTTATACACTAATCCCCTATCCCTCATAAATATTAGATTTTGATTTGGATTCTATGCAGTATTAATATAAAGATTTTCGATTAGATAGGTTTGTTTCTGATTTTAGTAACAAATGTCATCATACATATAAACTAATTGGTGTGTCCTCAAACCAAGGTTGAGCGTGGTTGATAGTGCCCACATTGGCTCCACCCACTTTTTCTTCTTTTTCCGTCTGCACAAAACGTCCGCAGTTTCTTTTTTAAGCTCATATGGCAAAAATAAAAACTAACGGGTAACGGTGAGTGGCACTCATTTCTTTTTACAAATGTTTTTTAGTGTGTATAGTAATACTTGAAGCTAAATGGCAGAAACTTGCTCTGTTGTGTCTCCTTGCATCTGAAGTTGTCACTGAAGTTGACATCTTGTAGTGAATCTGAAGAAACTTATTTAATATACTGTTTGAACTTTTTTTCTTTTTGAATCTTTTAGATAATATCGCTCAGTTTCATACTTATCATTTGGTCACAACGATTACACTGAGTGCACAACATAAAAGAATGAAAAGAAATGGAATGAAATTCTAATTGTGAGTCTCAGTCTTGCATTAGTCCTCTGAAGAATCTTTTTAAGTTCAGTAGCTGAATATAAATTAGTATATAACTTGTATATTGTTGCTGATGACGTAAAAATCTTGCAACGTAAAGTGTTCCCATGTTCCAACTCAGTGTATGTTTATGAAAAATAGAGTCTCTTAGTCATTTTGAACCATTTTTATTGGCCTATTGATGAAATTTTGACACAGGGTAAACGTCAACTGCTATTTGAAAAAGTATGTAAATAATGTGTGTGTATATGTGTGTATATATATAGTATATTTACTAGTATTTTATATATAAGCAAGTCAGTGAGCGCCGCGTGTTAAAAGTTTGTCAAAAAAAGAAGGATAAATGGACTGTGACTGTGTTGATGGAAAAAAAAAGTGTATAACGCTTCACAGACATTTCCTGTGTGAGGGCGTTGGTGTGTAAGGACTTCAGCACGTAGTTAGATAAAAATATACAATGCTAATATTTACTATTTATTTTTACAGTATTTCAGTATCTATGCTACAGAAGTGCCTGGATTGTCTCAGGTGAAATTCACCTTCACCTTTGGGTACGTACAACAAAAAAAATCAGTCTTTTGTGCAACTGTTCATCTGTGAAAATTTCAAGCAGGGGTGGTTAAAAATGGTGGGTTAACACATGTTTAACACCGAACAAGCCTTTTCAGTTGTCACTCGTTTCACACTGTCATTAAACTGAACGAAGACTAAAATTCTATGTATAAGGTATTTATCCCATTTTACGTTAATATAGATTACTTCTTTATACAAAAGCTGTGTGGCAACATTTATATAATACTTATATTGGGGTACGACACATTACTTGAAAGAGAATGCAAAGTACAGTGTTTTTTTTTTGCAAGAGGGATGATTTTCCTTTTTTTTCATATTTGTATCCACTTGCAACCCCCTTCATTTCAGAGATTTGGCTCATAGCTCATACATTTGAAGATGCGTGAAAGGTGTGCAGTTTTTGTGACGGCTAATCAGCACTTTTACTACGTTCTCTTGTGAAAATAAAATAAACAGGATATCAATTTGCTAAATCCCAAAAACTATATTAGACAACAATCAAACCGCAAAAAAATCATACAGTTGAGATAAACTACGTCTCAGATGAGTCCTTGCCAGGTGATGATCACTTATGAAAAGAAGTCACTTCTGATGTTAGTTTGTTTGAATGGTCTTTATGGTCCTAGCAGTGTGTTTAAACCAGAGATGGCATTAGGTGGATGTTGATGAGAACATGTGGCTGACCTTTGCTAGATTATGTAAATTACTGTGATTTTTTTCTTTAACTTCATTTATAAAAATTATTTGTTACTTAAAATAAATACTTATATTATGGTGTTATGAGTTTTTAAGCAAAAAAATCTATCCATTCCTTACATAATCAACTAAAGAATAACAGATCTGTCATGGGTCGTTCCCTTCTCCATGCACAAATGGTAGACACACACAACACTCGAAGTCCATGTGCTGCATTTTCTTTCTTTATTCTTTTCCCTAAGTCAAACAAAACAAAAACTGACACGAGGGTCAGACATTGGACTGGTTTAAATCAAAAGGAGCTGCAAGAGAACAACATAAACACAACGGTTGACCAACACCTGAAAACCCAACATACACCCCCTTAAATATGCAGACGTGAGCCCCAAACACCAATAATCCCACACGAACACTTACTCTTGTGTACACCGGCAGCTGAAACTCATAACTCAGACTAAATTCAAACCCGGGGGACTCAGGATATCAAAATAAAAGGCACAAAACCAAAAACCCCAACTAAACTCAAAAAACCAAAACACAACATAGGACTGTGTCTAGTGGCCGCCAATCCTGCCCAGGCCTGCCAGAATCTAATTATTATTTACTTTATTCTCTACTAATCTATTAATAATTATATATTTACATAAAGTAGTGGACCTAATTGCCAATGTTTGTTTTTGTTATGCTTAGGTGATGGTTCAGTGATGTTCTAGGTATTCTTGTTGTAAGAACACTGTGGTCATGATTTAATAACCTGGTACTGAAAATGCCTCCTAGCTATAAGAGTAAAAATGATAATAACGTATGTCTGTGGCATGTTGGACAGGAAAGGCCGTTTTAAGTAAATAGCAATTTTTTCAACTAAATTCTCCAGAAACTTCGGGCACAATTTGCTACGTGTTTACTTGCTGTTAGGGACAAATCGACTATGTCGTTATGACTTGCTTACCTCTCACTGTCTCTTCCTCAGTGACGATGTCTAATCAGAACAATGAACCGAGCAGCACTCCATTAATACTGGCTCTCTTGTTCTTCTGGATCATTCTTGTTCTGCTCCTCATCTATCTCTACCAGCGGCTGAACCATGACACAAATGGTCAGTACACTGTCCGGCGCCTGGTCTACAGTGAAGGAGGCCTTCGTGATCGCGTGATACAGGGGATTGAAGCCGTGAATGGGTTAGTTGAACGCATAAGGCCTCAAAGCCGTGATGAGGGAGCTCTTAGCGGTGATGAGGAGATGAATGGAAAAGAAGATGAAGAAGAAGAGGGAGAAGAAGAGGGAGGTAGTGAAGGTCAAAATGAGACCAACGCAGATGAGGATGAAGAAGCAGCTAAGGACGACTCATCAGATGACTACTCCAGTGTTGACCTAAGGGAGAGAGTGAAGCAGAATAACAGCACAGAGGAACAGAAGACAAAAGAAGAACAGAAAGAAGAGACAAAGAATGAAAATGAAGAAAAAGACAACGAACATAAAGAAGAGGAAGGGGCGAAGGATGAGGAGAGAGTAGGCTTGCTTGTAAACGTCAAGCCATTCTCTGGCAGTGCCATTTGGTCAGAGGAGAAGACGGATGAGAGTAGTGTGACTGCTTTGTGAAAAAAAAGAAAATAAAAGAAAAGGAAGTGTGTGTGTGTTTGTGTGTATGTATATATGTATATATATATATATGTGTGTATATATATATATGCGCACACACACACACAGATATAGATTTAGATATATATATATATAGGGATATGTAGATATGTGTGAGACCTAAAACTCTAGAAATGAAGATCATTTGCTTGGGATTATGTTTTGTGTTTATGTTTTTTTGTATTATTTCTTTATAAATTAGTTTTATTAGGACATTGTTTCACAATACACACCAGCCCAGTAAAGAGATAAAAATGTCCAGTTTTACAATTTTACAAGAACCAACTAACAACAGAATAATAATAATAATAATTTAGACAAAACAATAATAAAAACAAAAAAAAGAAAGAAAGAAAGAAAAGAAATAAATAAAGGAAAAAAAAGAAAACCACCCATCACCCTCCCACCTTCACACTGATCCATGCTCCTAATTAAAAGTGTTACAGCAAAGAAAACAGAGTAGGTTATGCTAACTTTTTTCCTGTTTTAATGTTTTCCTCTTGGGATTGAGTAATGGCGGCTGTTGATATTTTACAAAAGTAAGATAGGAAAGGATTCTATGTAGTGTAGAACTTCTCAGTTGACCCTCTGAGAGAGAATTGTATCTTTTCCAATTTCAGGAATGACATTACATCAGTTAACCAGATGTGTTCTGCTGGGGGTTTGGGTGGAATGATGTTCTTGATGCTAAAAAAGCCTTCTTAATGTGTCCTTAACGCGTCCCCAATGTGGTTCTGCTTTTCTGAACTGCATGAAATGATACATTTTTATCTATACCTTTTGTATATGCTTACTTTCACAGAAGCAAAATAATAGGGTCGGTTTCCGAGACATGGACTAAGTCTAGTTCTGGACTATAGCTTTTGACAGAGTGTCTACTTTAAGAATGCTGTGTAGTCCTGGACTAGGCTCAGTCCTGGTCCAGGCAACCAAACCACAAGGCTATTTTAATGATCTGTACATTTTCTTTTAAATAAACGTAGATAGAACAGTAGACTGTTTTTCTTTGCTGTCGATGAAGGGCTTTTGTTCTTAGCAAAGATGTATCTCATCAGACAACTGTCCACTGGCTAGATATTTTGGTAAATCACCCCAGTACCCGTTAACAAGCTTCTGGGTGCAGTTTTGCTGTTGAGAAAAGTTACCTAGACAGCAAACACACAAACAAGCAGTTTCCCCCAGGATCAATAATGTTTTCTGATTCTGATTCCAATTCTGAAATAAAATGACCCACACTGCTGGATGGGTACCTACCCAGCTCCAGTAGAACACTAAAGCCCTCGAAAAATTACTACAACTTCAGTTTCAATACATGTCAACAAAGCTGGAGTAACAAGATAGGTTATAAGGCCTTGAAGGCCTAAGGCTTCAGGATCAACATAGTAAAAGTTTACATTTTTAACAAAATTGTCTACTTTTTACAGCTACTTTATCTGTATTCACTTAATCTTGTGAGATGTACTGGTATGGTGTCAAAACTTTTTGCAAAGAGGGCCAAATCTTATAAACTGAAGATGCCCGAGGGCCAATAGTTCCTTCTGACATTTTTTTAACCACAAACGTTACATGTAAATACACACTGTTATAAAACAATTTTCATTGTCACAATTACCTTTATTTTTCAAATGGCAATGTAACCAAATATAAACCACTCAGGCAGACATAAACAACCCTAACAACACAATTCTGCCTTTCATTCATATCTAGAGAGTCGGATAACATTGAACAAACTGTATAGAATACCTTAAATCTCTATTAATAAATATCTTTGCCTCATGAACATTTTAAACAGGAGTTATAAGTAAAGCAAAGTGGTCCGTTATCATTAATGTTCAAAACAAGTGAATTCTGCCCTTGTCTTTTACAAGATCTTTCGGAAAGCAATAGTTTGTGTCACATATACAGGTGCATAACATCAACAGTTATAACCAAATCTTATTCAAAGAGTTTAATTAAAATAAGAGTTCATTAGTGTGCTTTAGGCTTTTCACTGTTAATAGTGACAGATGTTACCGTTCAAAACACTCAATTTCAGATTGATCAAGGAACAGACTAACTTACTGACACTAATTAGAAGGGTGATACTGAGATCTGGATTTCACGGATGCAGAGCGTGAATTAGAATGGTGCTGCCACCGTGTGGTGAAAGGAGGAAGTACATTTGTAAAGTTTTATGATTTATTTATTCTGACAGAGCTAGGCGAGCCATAAATAACACATTATAAGACCAAAGCTGCGGGCCGTATGAAATCTGACAGCGGGCCGGACTTTGGACATGCCTGGAGTAAGGGCAGCTAGTGCACTGTTTAAAGTTAAGTTGTATTTGTTTTAAATATGCAGGGTTGCCAACTCTAAGGCTCTGTTCAGAAATCTCAGGGCCTGTAAATGGGCGGCCAACCATCAGAACAAAAAGTGCAGATGACTGTTGTTGGGAGAGTGTGTGATAGTGTGTAGAGTGTAAAAAAATGGTTTTCTGTACCTGTATTTGATCATATAGATGTGGTGAACCATGTTTAGAGGTTTTGCGCGGCACTAAGAACTTTGAGTGTGTTTCTAGACTTTATTGGTTTTGGAAAAAACAAACAAACAAAAAACAAATACCTTGTTGTAAAAGATCTTTAACAAAAAACATATATTAAATATAGTCACTAAGACTCCAACAAAAATTACATCTACTAATTCTAAACTGCACCAACTATGTTAGTTGTCTGTCCAACAGTGATAGTCTCCATAGAGACACTCTCTCCCTCTCTCTTTTCTCCCTCTATCTCTGTCGCTCTCACTTTTCACTTTTTCTGTCTGTCTGCCCCTCTCTCTCTCTCTCTCTCTCTTCCTCTCTCTATCTCTTTTCCCTCTCTCCCTTCTCTCTTTTCAGATTTAGGGAGTTTTTCCTCTCTTCTGTTGGTTTACTAGGGGCTCGGACCTGGATTCTGTAAAGCTGCTTTGTGATAGCACTGATTGTAACAAGCCATATAAATAAAATTGGGTTGAATATACGTATAAAAACAGTCTTATAGCGCAGAGTGCAGTAGAGTGACCGCTGGGGATGTAGCTCAGTGGTAGAGCGCATGCTTCGCATGTATGAGGTCCCGGGTTCAATCCCCGGCATCTCCACAACATATTTTGTGATAAGAGAAAAAAATACATTATTGCTGGTATGAAACAGCAGTACATTGTGAAACATAATTATGCTATGCGTTGTAACCACATATCTCGAATGTCACAATGGCTCATATATTAAACACTGTCTTTTAACTTCGTGAAGCTGGTCGTCTGCACAGTGCCGGTGAGGCTGGAAGACGGGCGGAGGCTGCTGTAGAGTGAGAGAGTAGCGTGATTGGCCCCTTTTGTCGTGGCTGGGGCGGGGAAATGGGAGAAATACACGAAAACAAGCAGGAGACCCTCACCGTCAGGCCAAAATACAATATGTAGACAGAAAGTGTAACATTTAGGCATAATAAAGCACCAGTTTGGGAGTTGGCGAGATTTGGGGCGTTATTTGGGATCTTGGTTGCCATAACAACTTCACAGGAGGATCTAATGAAAACACTTCAGTAACTTGATTTAACTGGAGGCGCCGCAGCTTTCCCCAAACGGCCAAATAAAATGTCCCTGCCGAAGGATATACCCTGGCCTTCAGATATTTAAGTGCTAAAGGAAAAAGTCTATTTCCCGGTAAGTTATTATGTCTCTATTTTCTAGCTCGGTGTCTTTTATGTTCAGCTCAAACAGTCATTCTTCCTAGACATACGTTGAGAGCTAGCCTGATTGGCTAGCTAGTTGCAGGTTTTTCACGCAGTAACGTTAACTCGTACATAAACGACAAAGATGGCTTTATTGTCAGCTTTTCGTTTTCTGAAGCACAGCATATAGATTAGTTATAAGTTGTCTTAATGAATGCAACAACGCTCCTTTTATTCGCAAAACGTCTCCTTTCGAATCGGATGCTTTGTTAGCTAGCTAGCTAACTAGCCAGTCAGCCACGGATAGTTAAAGATGCCAAAGCTTAGAAAACAGATTTACAGTCTTTTATACGGATTTCTGAAAACACGGTGTTAGCTGGATAGATTTGTGGACTTCCTGACTTTGTTACATCGAGCAGTGTAGTTTGAAATCATATCCAGTTGTGTGGGGAGCTGCTGGGTTCCGAACAGGAGGGACGGCTCCGTTGTCAAAATGTAACGTTATAGTGAATGTGGGGAAAGTGGTTTGGTCTGCAGCTGAATTAATAACGTTATAGGTGTTTAGGATTTTTTTGTGTGCATATGGTATCACAAAATGCAGCCCTTGATGTTGTCTGCTCTCTTTTTCTCGTAGGTGTGCAATGTTGCTGGCCTCGGCCGTGGTTGTGTGGGAATGGCTGAACGAACACGGGCGCTGGCGGCCCTACAGCCCAGCCGTGTCTCACCACATCGAGGCTGTGATCCGCAGCGACCCCCGGGGCGCCGGCAGCGTGGTCCTGGGCCAAGTCGACTCCAGACTATCGCCGTACATCATCGATCTGCAGTCCATGCACCAGTTTCGCCAAGACACCGGTAAGATAGACTGCGCTTTTAAAAGCCTTTGTGGAGTTCTAGGTAGTTGGATGCACGTTATTGCTATACACTACATGGACAAAAAATATTGGGACACACTTATTGATCACTGAATTCAGGTGGCCCCTTTCAGTGATGGGCAATCTTAATGCTTCAGTGTACCAAGACATATTGGACAACGTCATGCTTCCAACTTTGTGGACGTAGTGTTAGGGGATGGTCCTTTTTTATTCCAGCATAATTGTGCCCCAGTGCACAAAACAAGGTCCACAGAGACGTGGTTGGATGAGTTCGTTGTGGAAGAACTTGACTGGTACACACAGAGCCCCAAATTCAGCCCCATCCAACACCTTTGGGATGAACTGGAACAGAGATTCTGAGCCAGGCCTTCCGTCCAGCATCAGTGTCTGAACTCATCAATGCTCTACAGCAGGGATAGGCAACTCCGTTCCTGGAGGGCCGGTGTCCAGCACAGTTTGATGGTAGTCCTCCTCAAACACATTCACTAAACCTGACCATTAACTGATGAGGTGAACCAGGTGTTTCTGAGCAGGGAAATCACCAAAACGTGCTGGACCACGGCCCTCCAGGACCGGAGTTGCCCACCTCTGCTGTAAAGGTTACCCACCTGACCATTAACTCCTTTAGAGGTGGCAAATCCTTGTAAAGCAGGTAAGTGGGACAGGGACTGCTGAGTCATCACGTGAGATAATTAAGTCATGAAGATGATGCGATTCAAACATATGAATGCAACAAATGCTGCACAAACGACAGTGTCGTGTGGAATTTTAGTTTTTCTTAACTGACTTCATGGCAACACTTGTCTGAGCCTCTTATTTGGTCATTTTCACC
>JBBJLS010000011.1:15459858-15478350 GCA_037577275.1 Bryconaethiops microstoma
CAGGTGTTTCTGAGCAGGGAAATCACCAAAACGTGCTGGACCACGGCCCTCCAGGACCGGAGTTGCCTACCCCTGCTCTACAGAATGAATGAATGGGCACAAAGTCTCACAGAAACACTCCCAAATCTTGTGGAAAGCCTTTCAAGAAGAGCGGACCAACTCCATATTAAAGTTTATGTATTTGAATGCAATGTCAGTGAAGTTCCCGTTGGTGTAATGGTGCCCCAATACTTTTGCCCATATAGTGTATATCTGAAGCTAGGATGCAACTCACGTGTAGTGTTAAAAGCACTATGTTTTACCTTTTAAAAGCAGGGGATCCTTAAAAATAGCTCTGAATGATTGAGAGGGACCTTACCTAGAAAGGGGCTCTAGAACAATATAGATGCCATTATAGCTAAAAATGATGTGTAGTATCTTTTCTGGGGGTCCTCAAGATTTCTCCTCTGGGTAAGATACATGAGTGACTTGTGTGGTTTAGATTAATTTCTGGGCATGACAGATGCATGTCAACATTAATTTATTTGGTTGTTAAACATAAACACAAAATATAACTGCAAAGAATGCTGTAATATTACCATCCTTGTTGGCTTTGATGGATGCCTTTTAGTCTTATCGAATGGAGTACAAAAGGCCAGCTCAGTGAACTTTAGCAGTATATTTTGCCATTGCTTGTTCTGTGTCCAGTTTTGACACCAGAAATAATTGCAAATGAAAGTTTCGTAGAACGTCATCCTAATGTCCAGACAGATTAACTCTCATCAGTGCTGTAAGAGCATCTCTCTCAGTGTGAGACTTAATATATCGGAGGTGTAGTCACAGAGTGAAGTTCAAACAAACAAAGGGAGAGACTGTTGGCTGCTAGGATTTTTGGGAGACTCAGTCACTCTTCACTGACTGACAAAGACCATTGTGAAGGCTGAGTGGCCCACATGGGAAGCTGGAGGGACTCAGAGAAGAAGGCTGACGGAGGGCGACGACCCATTACTCCAAAAAAAAAACCTGAGGGAGGAGGAGAGATACGAATAGCAGTGGAGTGAGGTCATAGGAGGGGCTAGGGGTTAGATGAATACCCTTTCTGTTGCACTGTCCCTTTTTTACAGATTAATCATAAATTGGTGGTCATATGGTGATTATGCCTCGTCTTCTCTTTCTCCGTGGAATTTGTAACAGACATGGAATTCCGCCAATATCCTCCATTTATGTCTGAGGTAGATTAGGGTTGTGATTGCCATACTTTTAGTACACTTGTATACAAATGAAAAAGACCAAAAACGTGGTGAATACCCACTGATGTTGCAGTTTGGTCTCAGACTAAACTTAATACATGTTCTGAAATTGCTTTGTTTTGCAATGTTAATGAGTAATCATTTTGGTTATTTAATCAACAATAATCTTCAGGTTATGACAAACACAACAGGTTATTGCTTTTCTCACCTGTGGTGCTTCTCACTTTTATGCAGGTACTTTACGGCCAGTCCGGCGGAGTTTCTATGACCCGCGCTCTGCTCCTGGACAGGGCTGGGTGTGGGAGTGGGAGAATGACTCTGGCTCATGGACACCATATGACACTGAGGTGGGCATCGCCATTCAGGCGGCACGTGACCGGCAGCAGCCCTGGCTGGACCTTACACCACTGGGCTTCTGCTACCTCATCGACCTGCAGAGCATGACCCAGATAAACCGGCAGACGCAGCGACGCCGCCGTGTCCAGAGACGCTCAGACTTGGCTTATCCACTGGTCTCAGGCCCCCTGCCCAAACCGCATGCCTGGACATCCAACGGGAGTGGGGGACATCTGGGGGTGGGGGTGTCTGGGCTTACTGGAGGAAATGGAAGTGCTTATCCTAGCGGTGCTCTTCCTGCTAGTGCCATCACCTCGCTTGGACAGCCATGCTCTTGTCAGCAATGCATGTTGGTCCTGGGTGTCAAGACCACAAGCATGGCGGCACAGACTTTGGGTCGAAAACCTCCGTCCCTGCCCAAGCCCCCTAGCCCTAAAGCTGCCCCAAGAAACTACTCATACTCCCTTACTCTCCCTCACCCGCCGTCCCTGTCCCGGGTTCTCTCACCACACAGAAACTCCACCTCAGGCGCCGGCAGCGGCGTTGGATTCGGACACTCCCTCTCCCTCCTGAGCTCGGCCACAGCCACTTTGTCCCTCTCCTCCTCACGACCTCCTCCCCCCACTGTTCCCCCTCCCCCTCCTCCCTCCACCACTCCACACACCACCTCAGCACCCAGTGCTGCCCAGCCCACATCTTCAAATGCCCTAATTTCAACTTCAACCACCTGTGCCCCCACCCCCTCAGCCCGGGTCCTTGGCCCCGTGGCATCAGCAGCCTGTGCTGCCCCGCTGCCCCCACGCTCCAGCCTGGCAGGCCTCAGCCGCCCCGCCCTCCAGAGGATCGCCATGGCACAATCGCGGGCGCTCATCGCCTCCGGGTGAGTTTCCCTGACAACAGCTGCCGCCTCTGAGTCGCACCATGTTTTTTCTTATGTGGCAGCCCCATTACTGAAGTGTTGAAGCGGCCCAGAGATAAATGTTTTCAGGCTTTTCTTTTGTTAAGTATTATGAATATGAATTGTAAACGTGGAGTGCACCAACATATCTATAAGATTCTTAAATGTAGCACTGGGCAGTACAGCAGTGGGTGCATTATATTATGTGAACTTTAAATATCATAGTGGTGTTACTTAGCTAGTTAAATAACAAGTAGCGTCTGGCTTTCTTAACAAACCAGCTAATTGGGCAAGCAAATATTGTCATCAAGTATGACCTCAACTGACCTATCAATGCTCTGCCCATAAATATGTTCTTCCATAAGTTTTCAATCTAATAAGAATCTGATCTGGTAAATACACACTTCGCTAGTTTCAGCACTTTTAATGTTATTAGCTAGCTAATCTTTTATTTGTCTTTTGTTTACTTGTTTTCACCAAGTAGCTGCAGTCTGATAGACCTCAAGGAATCTTTTTTTTGTTTTATTTTATTTTTTTATGTGTAACATTGGTATACGGTAAAGACGGCTGGAAAAATGTTGTCAGGCAATTTTTTAGCTATGCTACAGTTAGAAGTGGTGGTTAATTTGAGTGACTATCGCAGTGGATATTTTGAGTGACTAACGCAGTGAAAACCCTTGTAGTTGTTGAACACTTTGCTGGGCCTGGATGTCACCACGCCTGATCTGTCTTAAGATGGTCTTCTTTCTCATATTGTTTGAAATTGATGAAGCCCAAATTTAGGTATTTTACTACACCAATTTCTCATTAAGCTGAATAGACATTTTGTCAACACATGATGCTTCATCAATCCAGCAACAGCAGCCACAGTTGAATGCTTTTGTTGGATAGATCATGGATAGAGCATGCATAGATGGATGTGAGACAAAGATGAAATAAAAGTGCAAGATTCTATATATGTTTGTTGGTTTTCCGAAAGAAAGACAGGCAACAGAAAACGTAATTTTTTCATTTTATTTAAAGTAAATTGATCCATCCTCTATAATGCTGTGTTTAGCACAGAGAGCTGGAAGATAAGGAAATTAAAGGAAGTGTTCTAGATTGGACTCTTCCATTAATGTCAACAGGTCACTCATTCATTAGAATCCCTCTTCTCTCACTCCGCTTTGGTTCTCCCTTTCCCCAGTTCCCAGGCTCTGCTCATTCTTCGGGGCCCCTTCAGCCTCATTGTGTGAGAATGTGTGACAGTATGTGTGTGTGTGTGCAGCAAGCGTATCCACAGCAACCTTTGTTGGCGGTCGGCAGCTTTATTTGTATTTGCAATACAATGCAGTTAAAGTATGTCGGTGGGGAGTGGGGGTTGGAGACTGAACGATGACGACGAAATGGGGGAGATTGGGTCTTGAAGGTGGTGCTGCTGGAAGAGTTGGGTTCATTGGGCAAGTGTTCGGCGTGTGTGCGCGCGCGCGCGTGCGTGTGTGCGTGTTTGTGTGAGCCAGACACAGACGCTGTCCTTTAGAGACAAAAGCTTGTCTCAGACGTCGGAACGCCTCAGCTTCAGGCTGAATCTGCAAAGAGGAGCATTGTTAATAGAGGTTTAGGAAAGAACCCTAGACGGCTTCTTAGACAAGCCAACAAGCAAACACACTCACTATGGTATACTGATCAGTCACACAGGAACTGAAGTTTACTGAAAGTTCACTTAATTCTGTGTGGTCCTGACTGAGTTTGGTAGTCTGTAAGAACTTGTGGTGCCAAATATTTGTCAGTGGTTATTACTGTCATCATGACCACAGACAAATGTTTCATTACAAACACAGCTTAATTAGTCTTTAGTTTTTTAGTTTTTTTTTAAACATTGTTCTGCTGGTTCTTTTTTGTTTCTTTCAAACTTGTGATTCAGACATATTGATTTTGTGAGAATATCTTGGGGTCATGATGTGTTTTTGCCAGGTTACTTAGAACATAAATAGATGTCCTTACATCTATAGTAAATGCTCAAAAGAATGATCAGACTACAAGTCTTTCCAAAATGTTTCTTTAGTTTTGCTCTGGAACTACAAGGCTAATGCAGCAACAAGCAATAGAAATTCATACACACTGTATAAATCATCACAAACTTTGCCTCAAACCACATCAACTTCCTCTGTCAGAATTTCGACACAATTTAGCTCATGTGAAGTAATGGCCATTCAGAGCGTTTTAACATTAAATTGTGTATTGTAGATAGTAAGCAAAAGCCATGATGTCTGCAACACCAATATAGTCCTTTTCCAAAAGGACCCGTGAGGGCTGTTTTACCTGTGTGTACCTGTCTACATTAATGAATTAAAAATCTTCACGCCAAACTTTAGTGATACTGAATTTTGAAACAGCAAATGAAAAACAAGCTGGATATAAAAGGAATAAAAAAGCCTAAATATTGCAGAAGGTTTTTTTTGGTTCTGATAAAAGAAATGTGAAAAAACTGCTAGAAACGGGTATTTTTATTAGGAAATTAAGGGAGAACATGTTTGGGCTTCATCTGGTGATAAAAAACATAATGGAAGACAATTGTGTGTGTAGACTGATGCTGTGGTGTTATTTCTAGTTTCAGTTTTGGTGGGTAATAGTGACTTCAGCCCTCATTAAATCTTAATTCTGCCCAGGAACCCGGATTTAATGTTAAAACTCGTCCACCCGAGGCCGATAAAGTATCAATTCCCTCCACCACACATAGTGACCTACACTTGTGGCTTTTTCAGAAATTCACTTGAAATTTGTGAAATCTTTAAATTAAGGCAACGTGTTCGGAACCGTTTCTAGTAACATCTTTTGTGTGATGTAGCTTTTAGAGGTGTTGAAACACTTCAGACGTCTGGATTCTGTCGCCTCCACTATGAGCTAGTTTCTTGAGAACTGAGCATTTCACATCGAATTGCTTTTTTTTTTCGAAAGATATTTTAGAGATAATGAGAAAGTATTCATATCCTGTATATACAGTCATATTAATAATGTAAGTATGTGGCATGTTCAAAGGTTATGACATATTTCATATTTGAATTGTTTTTCCAATATATTTAACTAAAATACAGGAAAATGTTGACTTTATGTTTCTTCTCTGTGGAGATTGTGTACTTATTTCCACTCACATCAACTAAATATGTTTGAAGGAGGGTGTTCAAACTTTTGCAAGCGACTGTAGGCTGGCAATATCTTTACCATCTCACATCAGTTGCTATTTTCACAGACACCCACGCACAAATACACTGAACCACACACTTACGTAATGATATAATTAGTAACACATTATTAATTTATACTGTATTGCTGCAGTAACAGTTCGTGTTAAGTAACCTTCTTTTAGTATGTAAAATATGTCTCAGCAGATCTTAAATAGAGCTTTCACTGTAGTGACTTGCTCAGTGCAGTTAAGGGGAACTCCACTGAGTGTGTGTTGGCATGTGCGTGTGTGTGTGTGTGTGTTTGTGAGAGAGCTTGATTCTTATTGTTTTTGGCAGGTGAGAGCACAGAACCCAGATGGCTGGGCAGCATTTTTGTCTGATCAGCATTCAGTCTCTCTGTTTCCCTGTCTGTGTTTTGTCAATGGGCAAACAGTTGAGATTATGTTGAAAATGGCAGAGTATTCCAGTTTGGAGATTTGATTTACTTTTGGAAATGCAGTCCAGCCTGTGAAATCCTATGAACAGCACC
This sequence comes from Bryconaethiops microstoma, assembly GCA_037577275.1. NCBI lineage: Eukaryota > Metazoa > Chordata > Actinopteri > Characiformes > Alestidae > Bryconaethiops > Bryconaethiops microstoma. The sequence continues at coordinate 15,466,015 of JBBJLS010000011.1, forward strand.
ATTGAATACCAATCCATTTGTTCAGTAGCAGATATTGAGTGTGTCATGCTTTGTTTGACCTTATTCTCTGCCAGTGTTGCAGTCAAGTGACGTTATTCCTCATGATGTTTTTAAGCTTTCAGTACACTTGATCAAGCTGCTCAGACATCATGTTTAGATACCAAACAGTGTCATCCACCAAAAACCTTTATTGCAGTGTTGTGATTAGTCAATCAGAATCAGAAAACTTTATTCATCCCAGAGTGTCTTTGCAGTCATATATAATAACTGCAAAGACACAGAGAGACAAAATAAAATTTAAAGTCTAGATACATCTAAGTTATAATTTGTAGAAAAAAAACTCAATAGGAAAATACACTGCTGTATACACAAATGCTGGGTGTAAATACTATAAGTAACACGGTTAAGTGAAATCTAACAACACAGATGGTAGTTAGTTATTTCACGTTGAAATGACTTCATTTCAAAGTATGTTTTTCATTTTCTCACTTTCGAATCTACATATACAATCTAGTGATCTACATTTTAAACAATCTACATTTGTATCTGTAGATGGCCGCACTTTATGAAGCTAACTCAAGGCTAATTGAATAAATGATTGTCCAATATAAAGTTATTTGTATAAAGTTATATAAACTTATGGATGTGTTCAAAATAATCCACAATTAACACAGAATGTATTAAAGTGCTCCTGCCGTGGTAGATGTGTAGAAAATTCTTATAGTGAAGACTTTAGAGATTAACCTTAATACAAACGGCCGTGGCAATAGACTGGCAGTGTTCACTGCTGATAACAAGATACTTCCCAGGACATATAAAGAGTCATTCCAGCGGTTGCTGTATTTCTGTATGTGTCTGTCAGTATTTGCAGTTTTATCTATTCACAGAGTCCAAACCTCATTTCTAGATTACTATAACACGGAATAATTTGCTGTATATTAATCAATAAAAATCACTGTTTTTGCAATTAACATTCACTCAAGCAATTTGCCTGACTCAGCAATTTAAGCTTTTCTAAATTTTGAAAACATTAGGTAATCTGTGTGTTTTTTTGTTTTTTTTTAATATATATATATATATATATATATAAGTGTTCTCCAGTAAATCGTTTAAGCAGCCGACAAGTGCTCAGCATATGTGCCATCCCAGGTGGCTTCTCACGAATCTACTTGAGAGAATGCCAAGAGTGTGTAAAGCTGCATTATGGAAAGGGTGGCCTACCCTGGAGAATCTCAAATAGAAGCTAGTTTTGATTTATTTATTTAAAACATTTTTGGGCATTGCATAGTTCTATGGCTTTAATTTTACAACTTTAACGTCTATACTATAACATTTGAAAAGTGAATCTAATTGAATTGATGTTCACAATTTTGATGGATGCATTTGTGTGAATATTTAATCAAGCATTGACACTTGAGTAGATCATTAGTGATTGAATTGTTCTGGTTATTGATACCGTCTGAATATCCACTCTTCTGAATTTCTCCCTGCTTTGTTCTCTGCGAGGTGACCAGTTTATAAGTCAGAAAGCTGGTGATCATGACTTGGGACTGTCGTCAGCGAGAGTGCGCTTCAGTGAGCCCCCAACATCTGTTTCCGTTCCCTCCTGCTCCTCACCCCTGCTCTTTTTTTTTTTTTACATTTTAAATCTCTTCTCGTCTGTACAGAGTGTGTCAGTGAGGTTCTGCAGCTGCTCAGGTATCATTAGGTGGCTTGGAGATTAACCGTGCGGGCCATATGGGTTTTTGAGGTAATGCAGATTAGATTAGCCAGCAGCAAACGTGACAAGAGATTTATGGAACACACCCCACCCTCCTCTCTCTCCACAGATTTTTATTTAATTTTTAAAAAATAAACACAACACATTCGCAAGGAATTGACCTACGTCACGTCCACACACAGCAAGCTGATTCATAAGGTATAATGAGTGATTGATTATTTAGTATAAAGTTATTTCTCATGGGTCGACACAAATATGTGGACTAATTCTGCAGTTCTTTTACACATATGTGTTCATAATTCTCCATAATTCACACAGAATGTATTAAAGTGCTCCTGTCATGATGTGTAGAAAGAATGACGCATTAGTTCTTAGAGTGAAGACTTTAGAAACAGACCTTAACCTTAATACAAACGGCCAAGGCAATAGACTGGCAGTGTTCACCGCTGATAACAAGATACTGCCTAGGACATATAAAGAGTCATTTCAGCTGTTACGGTACTGCTGTCTCTCTTAGAACCTCACACATTGACAGTGAATTAACCTACATCACGTCCGCACACAGTAAGATGATTCATAAAGTTGGCTGGTCATTGTCTGCATGAGCTAGTCATGAGCTCATGCTTACACACACACTCCCACACACACGCGCGCCTACAGATCTGCAAAAGTGTGAGATGTTATAGTTATAGTGCAAAGATACTTTGGCTGTTGTGGCCAAACAAGCAAGTGGTTGCCAACATTATGTATGCAGAACTTTAACAAATTTCTCAGCTGTTGTACAGTACTTCTACACTTTTTAAAAAAGTTTGTACTAATGACTTTTATTCAGTGTTGACTTTTATTCACCTTTATTCTCTGCTTGTAATGACATTGCAGTCAATGTCCTTTAATTTTGAAGATGTTACAGTAAAATGCAAATATATTGTGATAGTTTATTACATTAATGATACATATCATCCAAATGCCCACGTCTAACTAAAATACAGTAGAACGTAAGAAGATTTTCTTGTGTTCAGTACAGTTATTAATATCCTGCTCAGTACAATACATTTCCAATTAATTTAGTTCCATCAGCAACAACTGATTTAATTTAATTAAGAATTGATTTGCTAAAGCAGGTACTTGATGTTAACTGTAAATACTTGGTTTCCTTCGAGAGTTTATACTATCAAGTTTGACTTTTTCCTGATACTTTGCTACTCTTTTTTTTTTTTTTTTTTCTTTTCCCTTGAGGCCTCCTATAGTTGCTGTTTCCCTCTTATTTCTTTTTTTTACTGCACCCTAATAAAGTCCCTAGAAAGATACACGCCCTGTTAAAATCCAGCATAAGAGTGACATTACTGACACAGAGAGAAGGATGAGGGGTGGAGAGATGAGAGTAGAATCTGTGAATCTGACCTTGCAAGCTTCACATAATTAACATAATTTGGCCATAACTGTATCCATTATTCTGTCATATCGCACTGAAAATGTTTTCCCCTACTTTATATTTAGCCTAACACTTCAACCACATTCATCCAGGTTTCTACAGTGTCTTCTGAGCATAATTGCTCCATTTAGTATTTAATTACAGCTCTGTAGGCTCAAGACATTTTTAACATATCAATGAACGTTTTTAAACGTTTTTTAAACCTAAAAATGTGTCATTCCACTACAGTAATCACTTTCAGCAGTGTGTCAGTATTTTTCAGTAATATTTGTAACCGTATGTGACCAGAACCTTTCACCTTATCACCTACTTTCGCAGTAAAGTGGAACAGGTATTGCATGTAGTGTGCGTGTGTGTGCGTGTGTGTGCTGACTCTTACACCTTATGTGTGACTATAACAGTGCCTTATGGCGGAGTGCTGGAGTGTGACGTCGAAAGGTAATCCCAAGCTGTGTGACGTTCCTCACCTCTCCCAGCCGCTTGTCAACAGATGGAAACAGGTGGATTAGCACTATAAGAGGCAGCACTGGAGGAGAGGAGACACTTGTTCATCCAGAGAGAGACAGAGAGAACTTTTCTGGAACTACATACGTTTATAGTTGTATTATATTACTGTTTAGAAACATGATGAGAGGTTTTTGAGGTTTGCAAGCTTTTTTGAAGGAGAGGTCAAATTTTATTTTTGTCTACCTTTTTTTCCCTTGTTCACAATTTACTGAATACTTGAAAGCATGACTATTCTGAAGCTTAACTCGTGAGTATCTTCTACATTTATACTCTTCTTTTATTCATTTAAGTCCTTGACAGTTGTGCTTGTCTTTACATTCACCATAAAAGAAACAAGGTTAATGTTTTTCACAGCATCTTTTTAGGAACGCTTTAAACCAGAGATTCAACCACATAGGAATTGTGGGTTGCTGCTGATATTTGGTTTTTATGTACACATCTGCCAGTACTGATGCTGATACGTAAACACTATAAATCGTGGAAATTGAAACTAAATCTACCTGGCATTGTAAAATGCGAATTGTCTGTAATATTTAGGATTTTACTATGCGTATTTTCTATAGGCTTAAAAATTCAATAAGATAAACAAAATGCTGTCAGCATAGTAACTCATTGCTGTCTAAACGTTCCGCTTTTCCAGACTACACTGAATGTTATCAATTATCAATTTTTAGTGTACATAGGATTGTTGGTACCCAAAATGTTATACTGCACTTACTGACAATGTCTTGTAGCCTATTCAAGCAATATTCTTGTACAGATGCCTTTTATGACCATTCTCTTTATGATTTCTTTCTTCATTAATTACAACTGTGTGAAACAGTTATGATGTGTGTCCTAACAATGCTGGGCCAAGATAAAATTAGAACGATTATTTTTGTTACCAGCAACAACAGCCCTGGCAGAAGGTGTGACCTGGTTTACATACTAGCATGACTCTGCACTTCATCAGGTCAGGGTGGGGTTAACAGGTGCCTAGCAATGTCTGGTTGGCTCCAGACTGACATCATTATACACAGGAAGGCCTGTTCGTGTGAAATGTGTACAACTGACTTATTGTTTTGATTTAATTATGACTGTAGGAAATGACTTGGTGCAGTAAACCTCAAATTATACCAGAGTTTAATTTAGGTTGTTTTTTTTTTAATGATTTTTAAAGATACAGAGGTATTTTAAAGTTTTAAATTAGACTGTAGGAGATTTTGTAAGAAATGGACAGACCATAATAACAATATTTTGTTTTACATTTGAAAGTGGCCAACTGTTTTATATTGTACACTTACTTTATTCAGTACTAATGCTGCTCATTGTAACCAGCATTCAAAAAATGAATTCGGTTGAATTGAAACCTTCATCAAACAATGCATTTTTACACCCTTGACAGGACGTGATAGATTTCTCGTATTTTGTGGATTATGGCTGTGATTAATAATGTCTTGTCGTGTGTTTCAGGGTCCCCACAGTCCCAGTTAAGAACCTAAATGGGTCCAGTCCTGTTCACCCAGCTTTGGCTGGTGAGTTTTAAAAAAAAAAAAAAAAAAAAAAAAAAGAAGAAGAAACAAATGGAAGTAATAAAGAGGAAATACAGCATATACAACAGAAATAACATTTTCTCCTTTAATTGTTGTCAGGAATAACAGGTATTCTAATGAGTGCTGCTGGACTTCCTGTCTGTTTGACACGTCCGCCCAAACTGGTGCTCCACCCCCCACCAGTCAGCAAGAGTGACATCAAGCCAGTGCCAGGCCTGGGCCACTGTTGCCGCAAAACCACCAAGAAACAAGCCCGTAAAGGTCTGTAAAAATTTAATATTCACAGATAAATACACAAAGTTTCAAACCATTTATCAAATTAAGTTTTTATTTCATTAAAGAAAGCTCATGCAGCGTTCAGTAAACTACATACCAGTGGGTGTTTTAGATGTTTTGTCCTGTGTCTGGGAACAGCAAGAAGTAAAATAGAGAAATATAAAATTAGATACTTATTATAAGATTATTAGATACTTTTTATTATTAGATACATAATAGATTATTAGGTTGTTAGATACTTATCAATTAAAAATAATTTCTTGTCAAGTAATCTGCTTTAAAATTTGACCATCAGGTTTGACATTTAGTATGTATTTATTTCCTCAATTATTTAAGAACTTGACGACTAAGTTTCTGTATTACAATTATTTTACACATGTATCAGCAGCAAAAAGGGTTTTCGATTGAAAACATTGATTCCAAACTTTTCATATATATTGTGTTGGTACATGTATAGGTTTATACTCACTTTCACACACCTGTCCACGATTATAGGCAGAACTCCTGAAGAAGTGGTACGGAGATACTTACAGAAAGTCCGCAACCCTCCAGAGGAGGTACGTCTGTATTTAGAACCATATTTTCAGTTTGTATTCATGTTATTTTTAAAAGGTAGCCACAAATCCACTATGACCACTAAATATTTCAACTCCTGCCCTCCTTCAAGCTTGTTTCTTCATACAAATACTTCTACATTAAAATGAAGATTTTTTTTTTTTTGTCAAAAAAAAGGGAACATTTTAACAAGATTTAATGTACCAGTCTGAAGCATGTAATACCTGAAAGCTTCTGAGCTGGTTTCTGCATATTTGCATGTGCATAAGTAACTTTGTCATTTGCATACATTTGACCAGTACAATGAGGAACACAGATGTTTGAAAGATTTTGAGATTTAAACTGAATTGCATTACACCTAAACTTCCTCGTGGATGTTGCATTACATATCCATACGAATAGTTTTTTTGTTTGTTTGTTTTTTTTTGTCTCTACATAAGACTTAATCCATTTAATAACTACGGGTAGTATATTTAAAAAAACAATGTGCAGCTTGTCAAGTAGATTTAATTGATTTACTACATGAACTGCTTTTCTGCAAAGGTAGTTCTTACTGTTTTTGTTTTTGTTTGCAGGACTGCACGATCTGTATGGAGGCTCTGGCAGGCCCCTCTGGGTATAAAGGCCCTGGCGTAGGTGGTATTTCTCGGGCAGAGTCTGTTGGTCGTCTGTCTCAGTGTGGACATCAGTACCACCTGCAGTGCCTGGTGGCAATGTACAACAATGGAAACAAAGATGGCAGCCTGCAGTGCCCCACTTGCAAGACCATCTATGGCGTAAAGACCGGTAACCAACCACCCGGCAAGATGGAGTACCATGTCATCCCACACTCACTGCCCGGACACCCTGACTGCAAAACCATCCGCATTATCTACAACATTCCCCCTGGCATTCAGGTAACATTTTGCTATCGAAGATTTGCAGAAATTCTTGTACAGTATCTGTACTTTGCATCACAACAGGGGTTTAATGTCTGCTGCAAATCAGGGAACTAAATTGTGTGCTTGTTTAAAAAAAAAAAAAAAAAAAAAAAAAAAAAAGTCTAGGATTTTAAATTAATTAAAAATTCAGTAAAAATCTAGGGTTGAGGCAATAAGTAGGTGTGAAACATTGATTTGTACCAGAATAATTGAGGAGCATCAGCATTTTTATTAATTAAAGCAAATATTCTGCAGTTCAATAGTCTTTTTTTTTTTTTTTCCTATGCCAGTAGGAGTGATAAAACCATTAGTTGTATATTTAAAAAAAATAAAGGAATGTTCTGGAAAGTACAAAACACAAGCCAGTTCACTGCTGTTTCTATTAAGCTACATGGCAAGTAACAAACAAAAAGATATTTACATATAGATGATATAGCAGTTTTTCATGTTTTTGAATAGTCACATGTTTAAAATACTTCTTTTCCCTTTTCTGCCGCAGGGCCCTGAGCACCCAAACCCTGGTAAACCCTTCACAGCTCGTGGATTCCCCCGGCACTGCTACCTTCCCGACAGCGAGAAAGGCCGTCTAGTAAGTTTGCACTCATTCCACCTAGAGCCACTTATGTCTTAAACATAAGCTAAAGGGAATTCATTTCACAACCAAAACCGCTTTGCTTCGGTCTAATGTACAAAAGCAATTTGCTTTGAAATGATGTCTTCATGCTTTTGGAAGCGTGGCCCTTGTAATATTTTGATGATAAATAGTATACAGTGCATACTGGCTATTTCCTGTAGGAATTGTTTTAGGTGAAAGCAAAACTGTATAGAGACTTAGTGACCCTTAATGGAATAAACACTGCTGAGACAAAGTCTGAGACTTGTTAGACAGGTGAATGTGCTACATGTTACAAACTTAAATTTTGTTACTGGGGAAGTTATAAGTGTAGGTGATTGTGAAGTTGGCTAAAAAGACCTGGTTTTCAATGGAAAGTCAGCTCATAAATTTCCTCTTCAGCTTTAGATACTTTGTCCAAATTTAGATCATTAGAAGTATCATACAATGCTTCCTAAATTTCACATAGAATATAAACAGGTAATGCACACCTAAAGAAGGTTTATGCTGCAACTTACCCTACATTATATTCTCTAATTTAATTCTTGAACTATCTATGTTTCCTCTACAGGTGTTGAAGCTGTTGCTGGTTGCGTGGGACCGCAGACTGATTTTCTCTGTGGGGACGTCAAGCACGACTGGCGAGGCGGACACAGTCATCTGGAACGAAGTCCATCACAAGACTGAGTTCGGCTCCAACCTGACCGGCCATGGATACCCTGACTCCGGGCACCTGGACAACGTTCTAGAAGAGCTGCGTGCGCAGGGCATCACTGAAGAAGACTGTGTGAGGGACTGAGAAAGAAAAAGAGGAAAGGAAGAGGTGCCAAGTTTGAATCCAGATCCAAAACCCTTTATCCCAGCTGGAATTTGAGAACTTTGGGCTGAAGTTGAGAATCCTTGTCTTAAAGGAACTGGAAGGACTTGTATAAGTCACTACCCAAATTATTTTCAGTGGTATCATCCCTTCTGTGAAAGAAAGCTAAAGCTTTTAAATCAGATTTTAACACAGTTGTGTTTCAAAGCTAGTTGGACCAACTGAAACCTTGAAAGGATGTTGGTACAATTTTACTATTGCTGGTGTCTGTTTAACAATTTAATGTATTGTAGTTCTGTGAAGGGTACTCCAAACCTGAGGTACTTCTGTGCATGTAGGTATATCAGTCAGTGCAAAGTGGAAAAAGTCCTTTTTGTACAATTGAGGCCCCCTACATTTTGCTATGAAGCTCCAGTGGCAGTTTCAGACTGAATATGAATGTTTACTGCCCTCTAGTGGCACTTGATGATACATTCCATCCATTTACACATCCATGGTACTGCTGGTTAAGTTTTTTTTTTTCAGTTATACTATTATTTACACTACATTAATTACTACTTATGTTTATATATGTTTATACATATTCTGTTCTACCTTATTACACATTATAGAGTGAATAAATTAGAAGCCTATGTTTTGGCACGATTTCGGGGATTAAAGTTAATCCAAAGTCTTTGTCGAGGACCGGTAATCCTGCCTTTAGGCATTAATCTCCAGCCATTTAAGGTATTAATCAGTATTTAAAAATGCGACGACGTGGGGTGAAGCCATGGCTGTGGGCCAACTAACAGCCCTGAACTGGGGGCCCTGAACAAATGCACAAAACTGCCATGTTCCTCCTAACTCACTCATTTGCAAAGCCACCTGGAAAGCGTGACTGAATTGAATCAAGTTTTATCATGATTAGACTTGCAACCGGAGATTACATGTGTAACACATGGACCAGTGTTCATACAGTGATATAAGCTATTTTGGGCCATAAAGTAGTTGATGTTTCATTTTAAAACTCTGTGGTTGTTTGATGTAATGCAGCTCAAGGTACCTTTCCTAGCAGCCCACCAGGCCAGACGATGTTTGCCTGTTAGGGAAAAATCCAGTCCTACTACTTCAGTTCTGTGCAGTGGTCAGCCTTTCTCCGGTTGCTTTTCTAGTCGGTCCTTGGTAGGTCCATGATGGACATGTTTACAAAAAAAAAAAAGTATTGCTGTCAAAACATTTGTGTGTACATGCAAGTGTAAGCTTACATTTATAGTTGAAATATATTGTGTGCTGTATGTGTTTTATGTACACATTTTCTTAATCGGAACCATATTTTTTAAGTGTGGTGGCAAGTAAATGAGGCCAGCACTCATTACTTTTTCCTCCATTTTTATGTCATTCATTTTTCATTTTTAGCATTGTCTTATAAGCTGTTAGTTTATTCTTTTTTTGTACTGTGAAGTTTTACTCTCACTTATTGCACTTGTAATTTTTTTTCCATGATAGTTGCTATGGTTAAAATGACTTCTGCCAAGAGGAAGCTGCAAAGAAAACCAGTGTACAGAGCTAGAACTGTTGTTGCTGTGTAATATAACTCTGTACAAAATAACATGCATATTAAATAGCTGCTGGAATACTGAATGAATATTAAAGAAAAGGGGAAGAAACGTACGTGTGGAATTTGTTCATAGTGAATGCTTTTTTTACCCGATGGAATTCTTAAGGTTAGTCCAATTATGTGCCATGCGTTGTGAGTAACTTGCAATGAGCATAACAGTTTTTGTTTTTTTGGTTTTATTTCAGGATATTAAGCATAATCAAGGGCCGAGCTGCACTATCAAGGCAAATTCTACGTTTAAAAGCTTCTTTTTTAATCTGTGGTGTTAATCATGTGTTACGATGTTATGTGACTGATAACTATTTCTCTTTTATAAAAAGATGCTGTCATGCATTTCTTTTACAACCAGTGCTGATCTTTTTGGAACAAGCAACTGTTCATATCTGCCTTAAGTTTGATACAATCAACCCTGTTCAGAAACAGGCAGCTGTCAGGTCCCTAAATGACTCGTTCAGTGGCCTTGACACCCATAGCAACTTGTCTTAACTACCCAGCCCCCCCCCGCCCCCGCCACCTTTTCCTGGACTATTACCAGTTTGCATGCAGGTCAACTGAGGACATTGTCTCACTGCCGTGTCTCTTGGACCGGCGGGACAGCTATGTCCGGATGTAGTTCACTGATTACAGCTCTGCTGTTAATATCATCTCCCTACAAGCTGATCACTAAATTCAGTCTAAAGTGTAAATTAAAACAGTGCATGTGGATTCTGGACTTTCTTAACAGCAGACTACAAACAGTACCCAGAACAATAAACACTAGAGCACCACAGCGCTGTGTGCTGAGCCTCCTCCTATACGCCCTCTTAGTTTGAAGACAACACTACTGTGACCAACACCAAGTCTGATCTCTAACAACAAGTCAACCTAAAGAGTAATGGAGCCATAACAACAACTTTGCTTTCATCTCTAATCAACAGGGTGGTCACTATTCCATCAACAGTATCATCTGGCAAGTGCTGCAGAGCCCCATCTGCTTGCACGAGCAGGCTGCAAAACAGCTTTTACTCCAGAGCTGTTCCACTGCTAAGACCTTTTAACAGCCCCTTCACTGGACCTTGGCCTCACTACACACACATACTGATCTACAGTGGATATGAAAAAGTATCAACCTCTTCAAAATATTCACTTTTTGTTGAGTGCAGCCTGAAATGAAGACTGTATGTCCACAATAAAGCTTATGGCATCCAAGTGAAAGATGTAGCAAGAGTTTAGAAAAAAAACACAAGCAAATAATCCCTGAGATGGATAAAAAATACTTGTTAATTTAGTCAGTTGTAACTAATTTACAATTACAGCATTTGGCGGACACTCATCCAGAGCGACGTACAACTGTGCTACACCTGAGATCAATTGTAATCGTTTTAAATAGTTCAGCTTAAACCTGATAACCCTGGAGTATCCCAGTGCTTGGTAGAGCAAGTGAAAGCTAAAACAAATTAACTACGGGTGTCAAGGCACTGTCAAAAGATCCAAGGAAAAAAGTCAGGAGATGCATACAAAAATGTTCAAAGGATTCATCAATCCCTTGGAGCACAATAAAGTTTTTTTTTTTATTAATAATTACTTAAGAAGTGGAATGTGTTTGGTAGTACATGGACCCTCCCTGGCCTTCGCTCCAAACTGGATGGAAGAAAAAAAGGCCCATAGCAACTTTGAAGCAGTAATGAGAATTTATGAGTGGTTCTCAATATCACAAGGGTTCCACAAATGTGGCTTGTGTGGTAGGGCTGCAATAAAAAGTGTAAGTGGCCATTTTGTCATACGTGAACACACCAGAGCACACAGGGTGAACAGCACAAAATTCTTTTCTGCATTTAACCCATTCACCAGTGGGCAACCAGGAACACAGGGCCTCAGGAGCAGTGTGTGGGGACAGTACTATGCACTAGAGTACCTCAGAGGTGCCACTGGTAGTCATGGAATTCAAACCCACAACATTCTGGTCACCGGTCCAACTCCCTAACCACCAGGCCACCAGCTGCCCCCTCATCAGGAAAGGCCAGATGAAGTTTGTATTGAACTTTGGCCAAATTCACCATGACAATTCTGAAGCCAAGTGGAAAAGGGTGTTATGGTCAAACAAGACCAAAATCTAACTATCTGACCTCAACACCAAACGGTACATCTGGCGGAAAGCCAATACAGCTCATTGCCCAAAGAACACCATACCCACAGTAAAGTATGGAGGTGGTAGCATGTGGGGTGATTCTCTGCAGCAGGAACTGTTGTCAAATTCTTGAGGAAAACCTGCTACCCTTTGCAGAAAGTTGTCAATGGGAAGAAGGTTCACCTTCTAACATGACAATGACCCAAAGCACACAGCAAATATGTTAGGGCATTAACGACTCCAGAATTTTTCATGTCGAC
>JBBJLS010000011.1:15487180-15522382 GCA_037577275.1 Bryconaethiops microstoma
TATATAATCCTAACAATTTTAAACACACCATGCTGAAGATTAAAAACTTCGTTTGATAGCAGTGGATATGGCGTATTATTCTGCACTTTTAAGAGACTACAAAATAATTCAGCTGAGAAACACACGGGACGCGATTTATATTACCGATAATTTACTTTGTGTAAAAGTACAAAAGTATCGGGACGCCTGACCATTACACGCATATATGGCACTACTCTGGCTCCATAGGACTTGAATGACATTGCTTTAAAATATATAGACTTTAATATGGAGTCGATCCCTCTTTGCACCTATAGCAGCTTCCACTCTTCTTGGAAGGCTTTCTACAAGATTTTGCCCATTTATTCTGAACAGTATTTAAGACGTCAGACACTGTTGCTGGACGAGAAGGCCTGGCTCACAACCTCCGATCCAGTTCATCCCAATGGTGTTGGGCAGTTTTGAGGTCAGACCTCTGTGCGGCCAGTCAAGTTCTTCCAACTCATCCAACCATGTATCCAACCATGAGCTTGCTTTGTGCACTAGGGCACAATCATCCTGGAATAGAAAAGGTTCACCCCCAAACTGTGTCCACGGAGTTGGAAGCACGGCGTTGTTCAGCATTAAGATTTAGTCTCTTGCTTTAAGTAAGGGGTCTAGGCCAAACGCTGAAAAACAGGTGTGTCCCAATACTTTTGTCCATATAGTATATTACTCTTGCTACAGATTTGCGCAGTATCAGACCTTTTAGGCTTCTTTATAGCCCGCCCATCTGAGACGTCAACATGTGGGCGTGAAAGCATGGTACACCACGTGATTGATCAAACACCAATAAGCGTCAAATATTTGTTTAAACGCTGGAGATGATTGACGAGTCTTTTAGCCAATGGGAGCCTTAGTGTGAGTTTGTAAACGTTACGGTGCCATAGTGACTGAATGACGCTTTGTGTTCTGTACAATAGTGAATGGCAGCGGTTGTCCGAGGGCACGGATTTGAAAAAGAAGAAACTTTGTAAAAACTCTTACAGCCAGATAGGTAAGTGGCCGTTTATTATCCAGAATTCATTGTAAAAACATTTAGCATTTCGGCGTGCTGGAAAAATGTTATATTGTTGTCCTTTGGTGTTCGTAAGTAATCGAAATCTGCCTAGTAATCTGAACATTTACAGCCACACGAGGGTGGAAAGTCACGGAGCTGTGTATACGACATATATAGGTTTAAAGTTAAAGAAATATTTTATCTAATGTCCAGTTTTGTGTTTGAATTGAGTTTAATTTTTTTGATTTAAGCAAACTAAACCGTGCAGAAACGTCAAAACAAAGGCTCGTGCTATGTGTTGGAAAACTGCACTTAAATTAAAAATAATAAATAAACTGGAACAATAATAATAATAATAATCCATAAGCTGTAATAATAATAGTAATCAATAATAATAATAATAATAATAATAAGCTGGAATTTGCCATTTCATATTTTCTATTTAGTTTGTACAGTTGTTAAATAAAAAACATAACAATAAATAACATAGTAATTACTGTAATGTGTACTTTATTGTGTATTTTTTCATTTTGCCACTTTACAAACTTGTTTTTTCTCTTGTGTTTTATTAGCTATGATGTCTGATGCTTATTGCTTTTGGCACTAACCAGCACAATCATTCCAAAGTCATCAACTTCTACTGCTGTGAATTGGAAATTTCTCCAGAATGAGAGTTCTGGACCCAGCTGGGTCTGTGAGGAGGTCTCTGGACTTTCCTCCAAGCCCAACAGTTCGCAGGGTGGAGATGGAGCGTGGGAGAGCTGGATATGGATTCACCATGGCTGGGCAGGCACCTTGTGTCCTGAGTGGGATTATGAAGGGGAGCCCGGCTCATAGTGTTGGACTGAGACCTGGTGACTACATTTTGAGTGTGAATGGTACAGATGTGTCTGAGGCCTCGCACGAGACTGTGGTGGAGCTCATTGGTTCATCTTCACGGTCGCTTTGTTTGCTTGTCACATCAGCCGACAGGTCACCTGGAGACTCCAGCTCGAGTGACGAGGAACTGGCTTTTCAGAAAAGGCAGAAAGCAACATGGCTAAATCCTGGCAAGGTGGATTCTAATACCTGTAAACCATATGAGAAAGATATGAATGAGCCATTGATGCAATCAGTGGGAAGTTTTGACACTATTTTTGAGATTTCAGGCCAGGCTTCAGCTAACATGCAATCAAAAAAGCAGTCTAAACAGAGACCCATGTCAGAACCAGATATGTCTTACTGGGCTCATCAAAACCAATCCAAAAAAACCCCACATCTTCTTGGTCAGGAGGAACCAACTCGTGTTGTGAGTAAGGACTCAGTTTTCACAGACTTTCAAAGTCAGAATTATATTTTACCTGACTCCAGTGCTCTAAATGTGGGAATGGTGGTAGGATACATAAGCTCCATGGAACTGGATCTGGTCACATCACATTCTGAAGTAGACACCTTGCGAACCATTCGTGAATGCATCAGCCGGATTGGAATTGAGCAAAAAACCCACTCCCTGGTGATGATGAGGATTAAGTGCAGTTGCGTGCAGCTTTGTGATGACAGGGATGTGGTTTTGGCTTCATACCCTGCCGAAAACCTGGCTTTGTGTGTAATATGCACTGAAGACAATAGGTTCTTTTGTCTAGTCTCAATAGATGGGAGCAAAACTGTCAAAAACAAAGCAAAGGAAAGCACTTCTATAAAGGCACTGTGCCATGTATTCTTCATAGACCCAGAACTGTATCTTCACAAAGAACATCAAAATTTAACTGAGCACTTTGGTTTCTCATGCACTCCTGACCCTGATACCCAGGGTTGTTTGGAATTTCCTCAGACTCCATACTCAATTTTACACTTTGTATCAGTTCTCTATACTGATATGGGAGACTATATTGAGAAACTAAGGCTCAAACTGGACAGTGAAGATTCTAATGAAGGACAGACAAATGCAAGAAACAGTGGTAGTGGTGACAGTGGGATTGGAAATGGTTCTCCAGAAGATCGGGAAAGCCTAGCTGATCAATGGAGTCTCATGTCTCCAAACACATCCCATCTACTTTGGAATAAACCTCCTCCATACAGCTATGGAAAAGGACATAATGGAGCATCTCTAAAGCCAGAACGTAGATGCCTCCTCTCTGAGCCGTTTCCAGGCCCCGCTTTACCTGTGACTCCTCAAACAGGGGGTTCTACCAGACCAGAGGATTCTGGTTGTACACCTTTGCAACCCCCTACTCTGATTAAACCACAGAACTTGCTTGAAAATGTATCCAAACGCAGAGACAGTCAGCGCTGGCCCACTGCTGGCATCCGGGCACGCTGGCAGAAACCTCGACCTAATAGCATTGAAAGCCTGGCAGACAGTGATCCCCATATACCCAAGGATAAAAACGGCACCTTGCCACCTGCCATGGAAAAAATCCCTACGCTGAGATACAAAACACCAAATGACCTCGTGCATCAGCAAAGGCCTAATTTTGATCTGACTTGGAAACTCTTCAGTAGCGGATCCAAAATTAAGGCTGGAGTAAACAAGGTAACGTTTGTGACATTTATCAACTGTACTGTTTAATATACATTCATTAATTAACATCAATTAACATTGATCTTTGATAAAGTTTTTTTTTTTGTAGTAGTAGTATATATAGAGCATGGCAGAGGCACAAATAACAAGATAAGATCTCACCCTAAGGCAGAAGTGTCAAATTCCTGTCCTCTAGGCCACAACATTGCAGAGTTTAACATTCTTCCCTATGCGATACATTTGATTTAGCGTGCTTATTTCCTCCGGGATAAATAAAGGTTTTCTGATTCTGATTCTTATCTCAGCAGGCCTTCTAGGACCCAATGATATCTTTTTACATTTGTATGCTTAAATGACATCAGTTCATTTTCTAAAAAAAAAACACAGTCTGGACAGGGAATAAGTATGGCATTTCACAATAATGTTTTATTTTTTCCCATTTTTCCTAATTCAGCAGATAAAGTGTGTGTTTTCTGTAGATGATATGTGCTTATTTTAACTTTGAAAAGCAACAATACATGTCATTTGACCACAGCAGGGTTTTATGTAGCTGTCTCCTTAATGTTATGAAAAGTCATTCTGTAGATATACTCAGAAATGTAATGTATCTATGTCTTTGCTTTCAAACGGAAAGCTTATGTAGCAGGCTTAGCTCGTGCCAAATCATGGATTTTACTGTAATGATCTGTGGAACAGATGGTGCTGCATGGTTGAGGCACAGCAGATGGAGCTATTGTGTTGATTAGTGGAGCCCAATATGATTACACCAGATAAATCAGTGTGAAAGCAGCTAAGCTCTATTTACATTCACAGGAGTCACCTAGTAACCATTGGTTAATCGCTAATCACATGCTGTTCTAGAGAATAATGAAATGGTACTGTATTTAGTTTATCTGTCCTCGATCACTTTTCAGTCTTAATCTGTCATGATTTATCCATTGATTTAGTTATGTGCAGCAAAATTTAATTGTCCACATCATACAAAACCTAGCATCTACCAATTTCAAGCACTTTAATTAGATTTTTCTTTCAGCTTGCAGACAGTGATGAAATAGGCTCACAAGTATGTGTTTGCTTTACAAGATAAATTTAGGTTAAGAAGATTTTTAAAGAGCTTTTGCAAATTTTGTAATATCTTTATATTGCAACATTACAACATTTCCTCAAGGAGGCATATTTTTGTCTTAAGAGACGGTGCTATGATTAACTCAGTTAACTGTGGGGCTTCCATCTGTTCTGAGGGAGCACAGTTTACAGATGGAAAGGAAATTACAGGGTTTCATGGTATGTGTGATATCATGGTCATTACAGCCAGTCATTCCATTCAAGCGTATGTTCAGCCCATATCTGTTCTCAATTTTACTTATTGGGAAATGCAGAAAACCTTTAAGTCCAAAATGTAAGGACCAACAGTGCAGGTATACGTTTGTTATTTAAAGAATCATTATATGTGAATTCATCCTGCCCACAGAACAATGCCTTATGTGATTCTGCATTTTTCAGGAAACCACAAAGCTGCACTGTGGATTTTGAACCACTGTGAATGTTTTTGAAGGGCCCGTTTCATGGAATACTCACATTTTGAAATAAGAGACTAAGATGCAGTATGTAAACATTCTTAATGTGGCTTCACTCTTTAGTCTGGACCATGTATGGCAATGAAGTTGCAAAATCTGTTGCTTGGTTCTGGCTTAGGTGTTCAAACTATGCCATCCGTTAGATATTTAAAGTGATAATATACCTGTTCCATATTATAAACATTGTGAATATATAAATAAAAATGTTTGTTTCAGTTAAAGATTACAAACATTATTTTGCCAGAACCGATTGTGAAAACCTGAGTTTTACTTTAGTATGTAGTAATCCGGTCATCCTACTCATGATGATGAGAGGTTTGTATTGTAGCCTTTATAATTTTGCTGTCTTCTGTAAATAGTAGTTTGAACCTGAGTTCTGAAATCTTTTATGATTTCCCTCACTGTTTATTGGGGTGTACATCACAAATATAGTGGTAATTCTGTTTTCAGCTAGTGGTGTTTTCTTCAGTTTACTTTTTTTAACCTTATACAGTACACATGATGTTAGGCCAGATAGTATAGTAGTATATGCTTGATTTTCAGTTGTGAGCAGTTCTTGACTTTCTCTTAAGATCGAATTGCCATGCATGATTTAAATGAATCCAAAGTGAATCCAAAAAATCCATTGAGAGTATTGATGTAGTTATTGTGCACGATGGATCCCAGCACTAACTTTTATAATACTTTAATTTACTGTAAGGTAAGTATTGCCAATATTTATACTAATCTGAATAAAGGGAACTGGGCAAAAAATGCTATATATCTAAGAAAATAAAACACAAATGCCTAGACATGGGCAGAATTAACAGGTCACATTTGGGCTTACTTTAATCTTCCTTTAAACATGCCTGAGAATGCAGTCTGCTTTTTAAGTGATACAGTACTTCATTTACTGATGAAAAATAAATAATGCCAGCAAGTAATACCATATAACAGTGATTAATAACACCAAAAGTAACAGTGCTATATGATATGCTGTGTTTTTTGTCTCTCATAGGGTTCTAGATTTTGGGGTCTCACTAGAGGAAGGTCTTGTGTTCGGCAAACAGCAGCTCATGCCAAGCGACTCAGTCAAGCTCGCTCACTGGATGACCTTGAGGTAAAAACAAAAGATTATTTTCTGCATACAAGCAGAAAATCACCATTTATTTCATATGGTTCTAAGTGTTCTTTTATTGTTTTCACATTTGTATGGTTTGACTGATTTGAAAAATGTCCTTTAATTTCTGCTCAGGCAGAGTGAAATAACATTTTTCAGAAAGACAAGAATAGATTAATTTTCTTGTGAATGTGTTATATGCTCTATGAGTTTTGTGTCATGCTCTAAGAGTTTTGTACTACTTCAGCTAGTACTGTATTTACTTTAACATGTGCTGTACATTTTCGCTGTGGTGCTTTTCTCTTCTTAACTCTTACTTGCCATGGCCCTGAATTCTATATTTTCTTTTTATTAAAGTCATAACTACAGTCAGATTGTCCTAGCCTATCAAATTCATCTGCATGATTCACTGGCATTTCCACTTCAGTGGGTGATAATATCTGCTTCAATTCGCTTGATTTGAACACTGCGTCCCACACGTCTTAATCAGTTTTTCACTTCTTATCCTTTCTAAAGGAGACTACTCTGAACTGGGATGTGAAAACATGAAAATGTTTTGACTGTGTTCTGCCTTTTCTTGGTGAAGGGTCATAGCCAGAATGCTACAGGAGGAGTGGCTGTTTCTCTAAATGTTCTATGCACTGAAAAAAGGGATGCACTGAATGTACTTGATTCAAAAAGGTACATCATTTACAGATAACAAAATAATTACAGCAGCCCATTTGCAAGAGTAAGCAAACAAAAGAAAAATATAAATGTAAATTTATTTTATTTATGTTAAAATGATGTTCACATTTGAGCCAAGTATATTTTTTAGTGTACACGAAAGACAAAAACTGTTGTATTTCACATATGGAAATCAGTAATGGTATAATTATAATCCACCCACCAAACCTGGGCAAATTTCAGCCGTTTCTTCCTGGAGGATAAAGATTGACCTAAAGCACTCTTGGGTTTGAGGTTGTATTTCTTGAAAAAGTGATTAATAAGACTTAAACAAGGGCAAAACTTTAATTTGTTTGTTTAGTTAGCGGGTAAGTTAGTTATTTGAGACTCACCATACTTGGTTAATCACTGGCCTAATCTCTTCTACACTGGCAAACTATATTTGTGGCCTGTGCTTTTCCAGGACATATGAATAGACCCATATTGTGTTTGGTATATAATAAGTACACAAAAGTAGATCTCAGTCTGGTATAAGCTGTGAGTGTTTTTGGTTTTAAATCTAGGTTTGCTATTTCTTTCGTTCTAGGTCACCTTTATTTTTATTAAGGATTTTCTCAACAGATTTTATGAAACAACCAGATTTTTGAGGTTTGAAGTCGGAAAGCTTTTGTCACTTCTCCAAATGTGAAATCTGAGAGCAATAGGAGTTTTCCTGGAATCAGAGATGGCTGTTTCATGGACCTAATGCCCTTCTGGTGGTCAGGCAAGCTGGAAAGTGTGGTTATGAGAACATCAGTCATGCTGGTGTTCACCAGGACCCTGCTCTGAAAGGAGAGAGAAAGAAGGAGAGAGAGACTAAAGGAGACTAGCTTAAACTGGGATGGAAAATGTCTTATGTAAGCATTGGATCTGCTAGATAGTCAGACAGGGTTTGAATGAATAGCCATCTAGCTCATTTCACTAATTACGCTGTAATTTTGCACTAAACTAAAGTGACCAAGACAAAGATTTAAATGAGTTTAGTAATCATGCTAGTAATCAAATGAATCATATCTTTTTTACTGGAAATGTATATATATATATATATATATATATATATATATACACAAGAAGTTGGACACTTGTTTTTGTTAATTATTATTTTTGCGGTGCATATATTCTCTTCAAATATACATACATAACATCTTTTGATTTGTTAAGATGGAAAAGAAGTGAATTTCACAGTAAGGAAAAAGAAAGAGAGTCCTAGCAAAGACTTTAAACATCCCTGTCAATATTGGATGATGAAGTGTGTGCGCATTTGTCGAGCACCAATTCCGTCCAGCAGGACTGTTATCACAAGGCACATGGAGCAAATCCATGTTATGACGGTCATTATCAGTAATAATTGAGTAATCAACTGATTATTGTGATCAAATAATCAGAATTTTGAAATAGCCAATAAAAAGACTTAAACGAAACCATGCAGAGCCATTTAAAGGTTCAAAAATACTTTATTTAGAAAATGGTGAAGTAGGAAGCTTTTAAAAACACTTCAGTAGAAATATGGAAAAACTAGGGATATAACAATCACACATGATATTTAAACAAACTGTATCACAGTGTATAACATTGTAACATATTCCTGTATTGTGACTAGCATATTGCCTTGAGGCTAGAGCACTTTCGTTTCAAATAATTAACTGCAAAAGGAAACATATGCATATCTTTTAGCCATTTTTTTCTGCATTGAAAATAGGACAAAATGTATTTTATCGTATAGAATAGTGAATTTGATTCATTGTTACATCCATTGTAAAACCATGGCAAACAATGTTCCTCCTTTAATTTTTCTTACTGGCCAGTAGGAAAATTTAAAAGATGTATTATTACCATGCAAACTATCAGCTGATCTTTGTCCATTGACTGAGAAAGCAAAATCTAAATTGATGTTTTTATTGATTTTAATCAAATTAGGAGAGCCCTATAACGTGCAAGTGTAAATGGGTGGGTTTACATGTAATATCTAAATCATTCCTCAAGTTGCCTCCTAAAGGAGTGTGACAAAAGTTTTTTCTGACTGACCTGAGGGAGTGAGATTTCTTTACAGTGGGAGGAGAATCTGAAAGGAGGGTGCATGGAAAAAGGGAGGGAGCATTAGAAAGAGAGAGAGAGATGATAAAGAAGGAGGGGTTGGAGGACTTTTTAGATGCAGAATCACTTCAACTTCACCCTGTGAACTCACAGAGCATGTAGACGAATGGACATGTTTATTTATGCTGGGTGTTTGAGGGAGCGCTGAGGAAACACACACACACGCGCGCGCGCACACACATACATGGAGCCACCTTTAACTCTCCACTCTACAACAGTAAGTGCGATTCCTTTCTCTGCTCTCTTAGTGCGGAAAGAAGTGCCATAAGAAGTATACTGAAAGAACAGCAATTGTTGCAACAAATCAGAAAAATTCAAAGCACTACTTTTTTCAGTATGTTTTGCATTGGTCTAAAACAGGGTAATGGTGATTTGTAGCACCTCAGTAAACTGTTGGAGGAATAAATGACTTTACAGTATCATTTAGCTAATTCTTATTGGGGAAAAACATTGCATATATAGAGTAGTACTAAAGCTGTAAAGAAATACAAGTTCAATTATTTTTTGCACATTGTGAAATGCAAACAAAAAATAACTATGGAGATTCGAAGTTTTACAACAGCGACATATACCGCGATATTTCTTATATTTATCATATGCACACTGTGACAAGGACATTTGTACTTTGAAGTAATAATAATGAAGCAACACAGACTAATAAAAAAAGAAGTGGAAAAACAAGAGTGTAAGAACAGTAACAAAATATAGAAATCAATCGATGGCATAAACATAAATTATTATGTGAAATATTAAACATGATGTTTAACCATAATATAGTGGTGCAAGAACAGAAAACCTGGTTAGCAAAACATTATGAAGGCCTAAAAGTTGGCGGTACTGTATGTTTACTTGCAAGTACTTTCATATTCCTGAGTTGATGTACAAACTCACCTTGATGTATGTAACTGCATTTTGCATCAACTCTACTGTCGATTAGAGTTTGTGGTAAATTCCATTGGGACAAACTGGCTGCATGTGGCTTTCCTTTTCCTCATTATGATTCACACATCTGATTAGGCATCGACCAACCCACACATTAGCTAAAGGAGTCTTGTTCAGACACAAGAGCTTCGCCATGAAATGCTTACCGTGATGGTTTTAGGGTGGTGGGATTTTGGGTTTGATAGTTTATTGAGCGTTTTCTATTCCTAGGGTATGCACTACCTAGTGTTGGGAAGTAGAATTTGCCTCTGGACGGTTGGCCTTCCTGGTGTGTTCCACTTGGCTGTGGGCTGGTAATTCTAAACCACAAAAGCTGTGTGAGCAGCCCTTAAACTAGCCGTCAGAGAAAATGCCTTGATGAGGGCCAGCTGTTATTTTGATCATGGTAAAAAAAAGGTTAGGAAGTTCCACATTACTAGCTCTCTTTTTGTATATTGTAGAATATTAGGTGAATAAGAAAGGAGAGAGAATACATCTGCCATATAGATACATTGAGTGCAGTTAGATTTTTTATTACAAGAGACAGCCCAAGCACATCATCTTACCAAGGTGTTAACCCTTAGTCAAAAGTTTTTACTTTTGTTTGCTGTGCTATTCTAATGCAATTACACTGTTATGGATTTAATTACACGGTGACTTACACAACTGACTACAGTTTACATTAAAATTACATTCTGGGTAGACAGCTTCGAGTCCAACTGATGTCAAACAATGACGACAATGTGGCAAAAATGAAAAAGATGGTTTATCTTCATGTACAACAAGACTATATGTCCAATGACTTCATAAGCCAAATCATAAAAATATCTCTTTTTATACTCAGTGTTTCTGTTTGTTTCAGCGAGTGAGAAATAATTACTATTGAGTTTACTACAGCCTGGACTTAACATTACTTCTAGATTAATTGTCAAATGTAACCAGAGCCAGTACTAGTGCTTTAATAGTGTTTCTACAGAATAACTACAACTAGTAAACACACCATACACACCATAGATAGAGCAAAGAGCAAACATTAAAGGCAGTATACAGTCAACTGTACATTGTACTGAGAAAATACATGGTACAGGATTCACAGGAGCTTATAAGTATGGGCAAAATGAGAAGTTGCTATTTTCCTTCCCTTCTGTCCAGTTTCCAACATTTTACCTGATACTCTTCACCTCACATGTTCTCTGGTTCTGTCCAATGCAGTAAATTACGGCAGTTCATAACACTTTAAAAAGAAACAGTGAACTGGATCTTTTTCAACTCTCAGCAGTAGCACTGGGATCCGCTTTAGCCCCTATAAAGTTTTTGCTTCTTTTTTAAGCTTGGTTCATTTAGTGCTTTTCTCTTTTTTAAGAGGACGTTTTAAAAAGGAAATGATTTTTTTCCACTCCGTGTGCCTGGGTGATATTTGACTAATGTGTTGATATCGCTTTGTACTTGCATGTTTTGGTCTTTGAACTGTACTGACACAAAATGAATGGGAAGCTGTTAATGACCTTTTTCCCAAGAGATCTACTTATTGCCTTCCTTCAAGAATAGCCACAAAGTGCTTGCAGTTTTTGTGCTAGTTTTGCTTATGCATCTGGTAATGGATACATGATCCTGGTGTCAGTTAGAAAGAGTTATAGAAGGGATATGGTGTGTTAAATCAATTGTAAAGGAGGAGAAACTATAAACAAAGGAGGAGAAACTATATATCTTTGTATTCAAAGAGGTTATTTTCTCCACTGTTACAACAAAAAAATCCAGCTCCGTTAGTTGTATTTACGCAAACCAGTCGGTTCAGCTCATGCTTGGTCAAAGGGAGCTATTTTTGTCAAGAAAGAGTTCTGTCATGTAATTATAAGCATCAGGTTGCAGTTGGAAAGACCACTAGTGCAGTACAAAGGCGGAAGAGAAAACTTTTGAAAGTGTGGTTGGGTGGGGTCATGGTAGAACTCAGATGACTGATGCACTGCCTCGAGGCTATATGAGGCCTGCCTGCCTTCATCCCTTATGCCACTCATCCTGGAAGGGAGGAATGGTAGGTTGTTTACTGTGTGCGATCCCTAAATGCAAATGCATTGCCATTAAAATATTCATAGGATATGAAACCAGTGGTTTTAAAACATCTGTCAGGCTGAGAGGTTTACACTTGAAAAACATTCAAACAGGTTTACATTTTTTAGAGTGTAGTGTTTTGCACTTCTAAACAGGAGTAAAGCTCTGATATACAGTAGTATAGAAATATCCATAATGCTTCACTTATATGTTTTCCATTTCTAAATAATTGAAATTATGGTGACTGTGAGTTTATTTTAGTAGTCAAACTGAACAGTGAAGAATTTTGCAATGTTGTTGGTGCTGACCTTCTTGAATGTTTTTCTATCCCAAGAAAATACCTGGACATCCATCAGAGTGACAGGAAAGACTAATAAGTACCTGAAACAACATAGCCTAGGCTTATGTCTGTGTGCAGAATATATTTCCCAAGGCTTGGACTTAAGTAAAGCCTTTCCTTTGGGAGGTTTTAATGATGATAAATGACAGCATCTGCAGTGAGTAAAATGATGCTGTAACCCTTTCTGAAGTACTCGTAGCAAGTTAGTTTAAGCTCCCAGGTTATTGAACTTGACATGGTACATGGCGCATCCTTCTCAAGCAGCCTTTTTGTTGTGACGTATGAGAAGGATAAATTACATCAGTATAGAGAGACTAAACTGGCTACTTGTTAGTTTGCCTGTAAGCTTAATTTCAGGATAGTGTGCTTTTATGTTGTGGCAAAAATAATGTTTCCAGGATCTCAGGTAATAATCTCAGAATGGACCAAGCCAGGTTTCATTTATCCAGTGACATAAATTTCAGTAAAATTGTGATGGTGTTGAGCTAATCATAATTTTTTCCTTCATATTAATACTTTCAAAATATTTCAATATTTAAAGTAATTCTATTTTCAAAGATACCTGTAAGGAAATGGCTCTACTTTAAATTAGTTCCAATTCAGTACTTAACACTGAGTTCCAAATTTCTTCTTTAATGTCTAAATCTTAGACTGCTTTGCTGTTGCTCTCACCTTTCACTTTTGAGCCTTGATGTTTTAATTGAGACGCAAAGTATCCTAAAACAAGAAGAACAGGGCAAGGAATAAAATACTTCCAATGCTGACAAATGTCGAATGTACTAATAAATTCCACTTCTGTGCTGCTGCTTGGTACCTAGATTTACTTCTGTTTGATTCCTCAGGCCTGTATTTCTGTTGAAATATGGCTAAAGGTTACACTTGATCTAACGTGGAACGTATCTGAGTAGTAGCCTAGTTTGCACTGCTGGAAGAAAGCCTGAGTTATATCACTAAATCTTGCCTTGTCATGTGTCTGTGGTTATTTGATTTGTTAACAGAAAATGAGCGACTTGCATTTAAAACACACCACCTCGTCTCGATACATGATATTGGGTTCATGAGAACGAGATGAGACAAGATTTTAACAGTATTTTTCAGATAACTGTAAAGATGAAATAGACTAGAAAAAGCGTCTTTTTTTTTTTTGCTACAAACTCAAATGACTGGCTTCTCTTATATGTTTTATCCAAGCTGTGTGTGACCTTCAAACTGAACTCCTTTTCACAAGTTAAAAAAACAATATAATTAACAAAAATAAATCAAACTTTTCTTAGTCTATGTATAACCTTGACCCATATATCAAAGTAGTACACTGTCAGTGACCAGATTTTTCTTCAAGCATGATACAGAGCTCTGGATCTGAGATGGTTACAACTACACAGCCTAGCCTAAGATATGGTCATATTTCTGGAAAAAAAAGCATATCTATGTTTTCTGGGAGCAGCTGAGACCTCTGAGTGCTAACTATGTCTCCTGCAGTTGAAAAGACAAGCTCACTTAGGTCAAAGATTGCAAATTGTTTGACATGTCTGTCGCTCTTTTGCTACCTGCTAGATAATTAACTGTGAAAATATTGCCACACAAATGTGCTGGGAGTGTCTTCTGGGAGACGCAGAGTGCAGCGTGCATCCCAGCCCCCAGCCCCGTTCCAAAATGTTTCCGACGCCCCTGTTTAGATGTCATGTTGACTGCCGCTGGATGCTGCTTTCGTGTGACGAGAAATATCGTCACATTTTAATTTTGCAAGTATCATAAGGTTCTATTTTTGCATTATTTTTCCCTATTGTCTACTATTGACCATGACCTGTTTACCACTGGAAAAAACAACTGAATAGAGCTGGGCCAAATAGCATTTCTAGAACATCAAACGCTCATTGGTGTTCCTGAGCAGATATCTAGATCTTCTTCTGTTCATGCTTGATAATTAACCACATTTTTATTTTGTTCATTTTCTTGTTTTATAGTTTGTTTTTAAATGTAAATTTTTGATAGCTTAAGGTTTTGCTAACTTTTCACGTGTATACATTCCTTCACAAAGAGAATTTTTATATTATGTTGTAAGTTAATGTTAAGACACACATGAGTCTGACTGGATATTTGCTGGCCTGGACAGCAGAGATGAAAAAAGAAAGTTTAAGACATAAACTTCATGAAGTCTTTGTTAAGCAACATATATTCAGTATCAGTTTATGTGGTTCTCAGAATGAAAATCCAAGTTTCTGTTCATTCGTTTATGAAGTGCTTCAGGTTTGTTACCATCATCTTGCTGGAATTTTTCCATTCCACTTTTAAAAGGTCCAGGAGTCAGAGCGTAACATTGCACCATTTAAGACAGAGTGGAAAATAAGGTTCAGTTTAAGGTGGAATCAAAGATAAAATAGGCCCCTTCATTTATAAATTACAAATGTGATTATAGTAACTTTGGTAGCCGAGTGTCTTGGCAAGTTATTACAATGTTTTACTCTGATTTTTAAACCCCAGTGCGAGTAGCAATGTTTTATAACCCAGAATAGCCATTTTAACTATTTTTGCTATTCAAATGTCTGAATTCTTAGAAGAATATTTAAATATTGCATTCCCACGGTGCTCTGATAATACACTTACTTAAAATAAAGGTCTGAATGCTCATTCATTTTATGGACAGTTTATTTTTTGTCAAATAATTGTAATAAATATTAGTTATTTAAATTTAATTTTACTGTTTAATGTACACTCAGTGGTAAGTAGCCTTTCAGTCCTCCCAGCACCAAACTCACCGTGGTTTACTTCATGTTCATACAGTGGGTTTAACTTAAACAGACGTATTAAAACTCAACAGTCTTTCAGACTGCCAGAGCTGTTCTCTTTCACCCTGCCACATTGTGTATGTGCTGTGTTCAGCTATAATCTTTGCAGTGTGTTTGAGTGCAAATTTTCACAGAAGGTGAGAAGCAGTTGTGAACTTACAGAAGTCGACCATCAGTTGGCCTTTAACTAGCACTAGTTCTTCCTCGTCAACTTGGTATGTCTACCCTCATTCCTTTAACGTAGAGTAGCAAGTCTCGGTTCCTTAACATTATTAATGCAAATGAATATCATCAAAGGCATTATGTTTTTGGAAAATATCACAATTTTGAATTTGATCAATTGTACTCTGTTGCATTTCTTTTAAAAAATATGCATTTTCAGCTGTGGAAGAGGCTAAAGTAATCTGGTCGAGCTTGCTGTTTTACTGCGTCTCACTCTCACGTCTTATCAGCTTCTCCCCTCCCTCTCGAGCGGGCTCAAAGGAAGTCTCCTCCGAGGTCTCTGATGTTATTTTCAGGCAGTTTGCTGTCCGCTTAAGATAAGAGCAAGAGATTTGTTTTACTCCCTTGAAAATTACTCTAATGTGATTGTTTGCCTCATCGTCTTACTGCTTTTTTGCTGAAAGGAGTTCTTGTTTGATTTCTACCTGACTCACAGATCCACAATCTGTATTATCACATAAAGTTGTATTCAAAGATACATGCACACGCATATATGTATGACTGAAGAGTCATCTGATCTGGAGCGTATTTAAGAGAATGAGGTCAGTGCAAGTGTTTTCACCCTACTGGAGCCGCTCAGAGAATGAGAGGAAACCAATACTGTAAATCCACAGCCCACTTTGCACTCATGGCCATTAGAGAGAATTCACAGTCAGAAAACACATACATACAGAGAACACCTAAATACTCATTGTTAACCCTTTAACGTAACGTTTATTTTTATCTTTTAATGTACTCTTCTCTTTAATAACATCGGGTCTCTTTACTCTTATAAGAACCATGATACAACAAATCCAACATTTTTAAAAAGTAAAAAAAGAATTATTTTAAGGAAACAAATGTTTGAAAAGGAATGTACTTTACATCTAGTCTGCTGGAACGTGTTACTGTAATAAAACACAGTGATAAGCTTTCTGTGATCTGAATTCTATTCTGAATTTATGCATGCTCACTCAAAAACTGTGAATCCAACAATAAAGTCATGTGTTGGTTTTATGTTGTGACAGGGTAGCACACAGAAAGCTGCAATCCCAATTCAAATAATCAGAATAGAGATCATTATAAAAGAGAAATACATTAACAGCACTCTTGTACCAAAAACCCAGTGTTTTCACTCAGTGTTTGATTTTTGAACTTGTGCAGGTGACATGAATTTACTCCAGCAGTCTCTGTGGTTGACATAACAGCAGCCATGCTGACCAGCCGGTTGTGTGTTCGGAACTTGTAACCAATGTTAGAATGGTTTGTTTGTCTTCTGCTTCATCTTGTACGGTGTGTATTTCCAAACCTGGCTATGGATGGCCTACTGTGTGGCACTGTGTTTGTGTTTTTCGCAACACAATGGTAAGATCTATACATAAATAAAATAATGTATCTAGGGTGCATACTTTCGGCATACAGTCATATCACATACAATACATCAGTTTATTTCATAAAACAGTGCAGTTTTTCTGTTTGCCCTGATGGTACTTGTTTTGTCTTGTATTTATTTAGTTATGTTACAGTAATCTAGAAGTAATGTAAAGTAATCATATTACATGACATTAATGTAGTAATCCTTTGGATCTGGTTACAGAGAAATATGCTCTGGAATACCCTTTAAAAGCATCCCTCCTAACTCTGTGGTTACTACTACACACACAGATCCAAACTACTCTTGGCAGCTGACAAAGCCTAAACATCTGAATGTATCACCAGATAGTTATTAGGTAAGATACTTTTAACTCCTCCAACTCAATCTGATGTACTGAGACGGTGGTAGCAGCGGAAAACACACTAATTACTGTTACATTCCCACATACAGTTGGACGCAAGAGAAAACACAGTAATATAATATTTCTTCGGCAGTAGCTTTTCACTAACCTTGGGAAATGCCCACCCAGAGTGAACTGCTCTAACACAAATATAAAACTAAATTTATCCCATTAGACATCATACACAGTAACACACATCTCCAAATAAGTCCAGCGGGGAACTAAGATGGATTGGGCTGTCTTGGCAGAATTCAGTTTGCAGTTTTTCTGCTTGGATGTGATTTGATCTAAAGCCATTGAGGTGTGTGTGTGACAATGTGGCTATGACTACAGTACAGGAGAATTCATTCTGTTGTGCTTCCTACTGGTGTCATATGTTGGGGGCCGAGTGAACTTGTTTAGACATGGCCCAGCGTGTATGTGTGAGTGTGTGTGCTCCCTATCCTATCCTGGGTGGAGAATCTTCAGGTATGTGCATACACATACACTGAGACATGCATAGCATATACATGCGCTTTGTGCTGACTAAGCCCATTGAATCAAAGATGAGCCTCAAAAAGAGGTTCTCCTTCCGAAAGGCAAGGCACCAGAAAACGGTAAGTATGGCTGAGAATCTTTCCATTTGGGTCTTTTTTTCTTGCTCCTTTATCCTTCATTGGCTTGACTTTGTTAGATCAGCTGGTTTACTCATTAGTCGCCTCTCAAGCAGCTGTGCTGGTGAGCCTTGACTGGCCTCAGCAGGGTTTCAAACAGACTGTCGGGAGAAGAAGTGTTTAACACTTCTCTTTTGCCTATGATGTTTATTTTTTAGAGGTTGTAGCCAGCCGTCTTCACCTTAAGCAGTGTTTGCCTTGTGGATATATCTACAATCCATCCACACAATCCATCTTTGTCCATGTATATCTCAGAGAAGCTAAAACATGCTAAGACATGCCAGGAACTTTTGTTTGGATCTGGTGCTTGTCTCCTGTAACACTGTTTTAACTTCAGCCAGAGAATATACTGTTCTTCTTCTTCGTATGGCTTGTTTGCCTTTTGTTGACAGCAACTGTCAGAATGGTTACTGTTTATTCATAATACAGACCTGTCAGAATGGTTAATATATATATATAATAATCTCTAAGACATTTTGATTGTAAAGCAATAAAACATGGAAAAGCCAGTGTTGGCTTGCTTGGATCCAATAAACTTTTTTAACTGTTGACAGCTAGCAGTAGCATATTTTTAAGATGGGATTAAAACCAGGTTCAGCTCTAATTAAGTATCATGATGAACTTGAAGATAAAATACAGGATTGCCACATGTTTTCATTCCATAGGCACCAAAAATCAACACTGTTACTGACCTAATAATACTGTAGGTGTGGTGCAATTTGTTTGCTGAGTGCCACAGAAGGTATAAGCAGTCAGGAAGAGGAAGAGAGTCTGGCAGGTGTGCGTAGGCATCACACATGAGAAAAGGGATTGCTCCCAGCAAACATAGGGTGCAGTGTTAGCACTTCTAGTTCTTTTTGTGCAAACATAGCATTCATACATGTGCTGCAAGGAACTTTTGCTGAGTTCCATATAAAAGAGATCATTTTGTGTGTGTTTTATTAGACTAGAGGAACAAAGCTTTTGTTGCTGCATTTTTCAGTAGAAAAATTTGCCTCATGTGAAGTGCAGAAGTAATAATAGTCCTTTGAAAATCTTAATATGTACCACGTTTGTCTGGTTTTAAATCCACAGGAAAGTTACATTTGTGATTCCTTTCTCATTTGGTTGAAACTGTTTTGTTGTGGCTACACAGTATGTATGTGCAAAGTAGGCCCTAGAAATGATTATCCTAACTCTACTTTGTTAGATTTTCCCCCCTTCCAAAACTTGGGCGGTTCTAATCTTGGCTTAGATTTGTGTAGGCTTTGCTCACATTGGCCACAAACTGGTTTGCCCCTGCCACATAGCACTTATCAAAACTATGTATACCAGCTTAAGTGGTCTCACTGTCTAAGTTTGAGCAACCTATGAAGCGATAGCATGCTATCG
The DNA here is from genome assembly GCA_037577275.1 of Bryconaethiops microstoma. NCBI lineage: Eukaryota > Metazoa > Chordata > Actinopteri > Characiformes > Alestidae > Bryconaethiops > Bryconaethiops microstoma. The sequence continues at coordinate 15,506,270 of JBBJLS010000011.1, forward strand.
AGTGTAAGTTAACAAGCACAGCTTACTGTGATAATTGTGAAAACCCAATAAATGCAGGCTTTCTGGCAGCAGAGCGAGTCTCACCATCTGTCAGTCTACACATTCATGAATTCCTGATTCTGTGTACTTCTGTCCATAAAGAACCATGCCCAAAGCTTCTCTTACTTCGAATCCTCATTTAAATTTCATTCTTATCTTGTCATACCATCTCATTCTATGAATCTATGTTGACAGCTTAACCAAACTTGTAAATCAGTAAATTCAGCTGTTTTTGTTTTGATTTTATTTTTATTTTTGAGTGTTAGAAAGGATTCTGCATTACTTGATTCTGCATTACTATGGTTATTCACTGCACTTTGATAAGTAGAACATCATAATGCCTGATGTGGTGCCATTAAACAGACTAAACCCCTTGAATTTATAAGCTCCTACAGAGGCCTAGTCATTTCAGCATGGGCGCTTGCATAGTTTAACCCCTCTTCTTCCCCTTTCTCTCTAACGCAGTGATACCCACCCTGACTGCGGTCTTCATGAACGACAGCAAAAGAGAGAAACAGACTTTTTTTAAAGTAATTATCCGTTTTGAATGTCAGAACTTTGTCTTAAATGTTAACTTTGTTACCATCTAACTGCTTTGTCACAGTTATGTTCTTTATTCAAACTTATAAAATATATTATATTCTCTAGAACTTTAGCTCTTCCTCATTGTCAAAGCCTTGCTTTTGTGTCTGAAACTTGTCAGCTGGGAGATGAGGCAGATGTCTGTTTATAAATCTCTTAAACTACAGTGCACCCCTTGCCATTCAGTGTGGTGACCACATTCTGCTCTTGCTGAAATCCCCTTGCACTGCATAATAACATGCTTCCTAATGGGGCTTTAGGATATATTTAAATCACCAAAGTTTGAAACACGTGTTACTGGTGGCTGTACTGTCTGTGGTTGGAAGTGAGTTGAATTGTTACCACAGTGTTCCACTTGAGGATTCCAGGGTGGTGGCAGCAGTTTATTAACTGAGCTGCTTCTTCCGTGAGTGACTAACATGTCATAGCTGCCTGTTTTCCTGATCTCTCTCTCTCCCTCTGGTTCCCATTACCAGCCTCCTGATTTGGTCTCTACCGCTATCTGAACCACAAAAGTGCCAATTGAGACCCAAGAAGGGGTTCAGTATGGAGCTGGAGTGGCTTGGGTAGTACCATGAAAGTTGTTTGAATAGGAGAATGAGCAAACTTTGTCATGCTCTGCCTTACAAGCAGGTTCCTCAGCACTGGAGAATGGAGCAGTTGCTTGCCCTGTAGATCATTATACTAAATAAACCCATCCATATGTTTGGAGCATGAAACTTGTTAGCAGAATTTAGTTGGATGTGCGTCTAAAGACGACACGTCAGGTCTACGTTTTGTTGTCTTTCAACTTTGTATGGAGCATGGGTACTGGCCTGCACAGATCTGTGCCCTCAAGCTTGTTCACACTTTGAAGTGGCCTCCTGAAGAAGGCTTGTGGTTTTTTGGAGCCTCTCTCTCTCTCTCTCTCTCTCTCTCTCTCTCTCTCTCTCTCTCTCTTCTCTGTAGAGTTCGCTTAAGAGCATTCTTGGACTAGGCTATTTTGAAAACAGATACACAAGAGGCTTTAGCTGTGTTTATCTTTTTGTCTCCACTCAGCTATTCAGTAAAAGATATTTGAAATGTTTTATTCAATATTTTAAGAATTCTTTGACCAAGAAGTGAATAAAAGTAGTAATAATTAGACATTGGTCATATGTAATCTAGTGTATTAATCTATTTACATATGTTCTGTCAATTTCTTTTCCTTCAGATTTTACAGCTTTTCACAGCTTTCTAGTGTCTTACTAATGATTTTAGTATAGGACTGACATTTTACAATTTCGTACAGTACTTTTGTACTTCTTTGCAGCTAACCTAGTTGCAAACACTAATTCCAAACTTTTGAACACTAGTGTATACACTTAATAACTAAGTATAAATACAGTTGAATGCACTTAATTATACCAGGCATGCATTTTGTCACTTGAAAGACCCTGATCCTAGCCAATTTTCCTGTTAAACCCTTAATTAGCATATGAATACCCACCCTATTATCCTGAGCACACTTAATGTGCTCAGTGATCTCAGCTTTGCAAAGGGAGGCATGCTGGGGAAGGAATGCACCCTTTCAGACTGCTGATGAGCTGATATTGACACAATAACATACAATGGCAAACGGTTCTGAGGTCTGAGGACCGGGACTTTCATTTTGGTACAGTAAGAGTGTGGGTAAATGCATGTGAGCATGTATGGTGTAGCTTATAAACAATAAACTCCAACCACTCTGCAAAACAAAACATATGCACACCTACATAAGACAAGATCACGTTTTGTCTGCAGTTCCAACAGTTGTTAACACTCCTTGCATCAGCTTGTCATTTGGACCTCTTTGCTCTTTGACTACATTGTGTACATTGGTCGCTTCTGCGGTTCAGATGGAGGTAGAGAGCAAATCAGGAGGCTGGCATTGGGAACAGAGGGAGATGTGGAGAGATCAGCACCCAATGCTTTTAAACATGACTTTCATTCCACTTCCTCCCACTGAATAAATAGTGTATGTATTTGTGGTACCACCCATAAACACACACAAGCACCCCCGCCACACACACACTCAGTCACTTAATCAATGTCAGGAGGTAGGATCATGCATCTGTCTCATTTTATGTAGAGTATGTCTTAGGCCACTGAGAAAATTATCTGCAATGGTATTTATCTGGGTATTAATTTGTTCAGAATAACAATAAAACAAGAATATATAAAATACAATAATATTTGATTTTATTTGTGGGAGCGTGTTAGCTTAACCATGTCCAGACCTATCCTCACTATTTACCATCCAATATTTGTTTCAGTGAATCAGGCTCTCATTAAATTAAATCAGGTGCTGCTATTAGAATTTAACAAATCCATGCCAAAGTGCACTAAGAATTTAAGAGCCAGACCCGTGTTCTTCTAAGTGTATTAGAACAAGACATTCTTTACAGTGTTTATTTTAATGTTAGTGGCTTTACTGCTGAGACAAATAGTTCTAAACCATTTTATTGACTGCCTAAAACTTCCACAGTATTTTATGTAGTTCATATATATGTAACTCCTTATATGCAGGATCTGGAGAATAAAAAATACACTGTATTTCTTCTGAAATTGCAAGTTAACCATGTTTTGTGTGTGTGTGTGTGTGTGTGTGTGCGTGTGTGTGTGTGTCTGTGTGTGTGTGTGTCTATTTGACATGGTGTAGATTTAAAGGAAATCACCATTTCTGGGCCGTATTTAGGTCACTTACCACATGCTAGGGACTTGGATGTTTATTTCTCTCTCTCCCTCTCTCTACCTCTCTTCGGTTAACAGAAATCACAAATGCACACCCACAGTAACTGCTGAGTTACTGGTATGTGAGCAATTTTATTGCTTTTGAAGTACTTGGGCAAAGCCCTTTGTTTAGGTTGCAGACAGTCTGGGCCAAGTGCGTGAATAGGCCTGGCTCTGGTCATTTGGTGGTGTGTGTATGCATGTGTGGGTGGTACCCTGAGCAGAGGTGTGAACAGCTGTGTGCAAAGCCACCAGGGCCCATCCACAGCTACACTAACAGGTCCGTCTGAGGATCCTTTTGTAAACCCCCCCCTTTCCACAAACACAGCTCACACACATGCACACACACTCTCACACACATAGTCAGGATGAGAAAGGTTGCTGAGATGTCAGGAGGAACTCCCTACAGTCCAGACATTTCTCATATCTCCTCTCTTTCTTCCTCTTACCCAGTGCTTTCCTCTCCTCTTTCCTCACAGAGTCAGGATGACTGTTTCTCATTCATGTCTTTCTTTGTTCTTTTTCAGTCAGCTGCGTCAGACGGTGGTGAGTATTTGCTTTTTAAAATCTAGTACAATTGTATAATGATACAACGGTTTTTCATGACATTTGGAAGCCATTGTCATTCAGTTCAACAAGCTCCATGAATTGTAAATAAGGCAGACTAAGCATTTGGGCCAATATTTTGTCAGCACATTGTTAGTGCTGGTCAAAATATCATCTATATTGATGTACTATTATTAGTGCTACAAAAAGGGTGCAGTCCTGATAAGTATTAATAACTTAGTTAACTGTAACATCTTATTTGCTAAGTCCTTCTGATTGAAAGAGCAATTGAAATGACATAAAATCTAAAAGAATACTACATTTCCATTCTTTTGTAACATTTACAATACTGTGATAGGTTTCTTTAATTTTGGGCAGATTCACAATAACTTACATTTGTAACAATCTATATTGTAAGATATTCTTTTAGCCTAAAGTAGCGGTATGCAGAAATCATTAAGTGTGCATCACACTGATAACTTGGGATTGCCTTGTAGTTGTTAGTGGTCTTTGTATAGGTTTGTTTTCCAAATATCTTATCTAAAGTACATTTTGAAATGCTTGCTAACCCATGCATCTCTGTATAAATAACTTCTGACATCAGTTAAACTTTTAATCAGACTGCTAGCCTGGTAACTTTTGGTACACAGTTCATAAAACCACTATGGGTTTCTCTCTTCAGATGTTTCCCAACATTTGTGGATATATATTTAAGGCTTTCAGACCGGTGGTGATGAGACCTTTTGGAACTCGGCCATTTGTGCAGCTGTGAACGGGCTGTAATATCAAGACTGAATTGACAAGGAACTGATTAGCATTTGTTAGAGGTTGTGACAGTGGAATTCTGGAGGCTCTGTCTGGGCTTGTCTAAAAACCAGTATCACTTACGAGGAAGACAAATGATAAGAATGACACACATCCTAACCACGTGTGACTAAGACACATGATAATATGGAGAGCTTTGCATTTTTAAGCTTGTAGGTTTATGTAACATACAATTTGGCCGCTGGTAGCTGCCAAATTTCAGGGTAAATCTGTAATCATGTTAACATGCCGCATTGAGATTATACAAATGCATACATTTTCTCACATTTTGACCGAACTAACTGACAGTGAGATTGTACACATGACTTGACTTGGAAGACAGGCATAGCATTTTACTTTTTGTCACTTCATTTTCAAATATGTATCTTTGTTCAGAAAACCAGTACAGTGAAGAAACAACAAAAAGGGAATGAAGTGTTCTGAAATTAAAAAGCGTTTTATTATACTAAGGCTATAGACTAAAAGTGTAAATACTTCCCAATCTGTTACAGCATGAAAACGAGCGGTATGAAAACTCTATTATTTCCAGTCACCCCATCTGGGAACACTCTTTACTTTGAGTAAATGAAGAGTCTCTCTTATTTTTTTTCATTTAGACCATATCACCTCTGATCTTTGCTTTGGTGTTTTCTCCTTGCCACACGCAGAGCGAGGTGTCATGGAGCGGCACAACTGTGGTAGCGTTAGCAGTTTGGAGAGTAATGGGAGCCTGCCCAGCGTCCCCAACAACCACCAGCTCTCGGATCGGCGTGTTGCATCATGGGCCATCTGCTTTGAACGCTTGCTTCAGGACCCCATTGGGGTGCGCTACTTCTCTGTAAGTGTCCCCTTGTGTGAATTCTGTTTTTTTGACATCTCTCATTTCAATGTGTACCTAGCATTGATTATTACAGAAATATGATGTTTTTATTTTCACGTACTTCTGCAGGAGTTTCTGAAGAAGGAGTTCAGTGAAGAGAACATCTTATTCTGGCAGGCGTGTGAATTTTTCAGCCAAGTCCCCGAACATGACAACATACAGGTCAGTAGTTATTGTCATACCAGCCTCTTTCAACTTGTTCTCTCTCGTTATCAAGTCTTTGATGCACAACCCGATTTTCCATGCAATCAAAGTAATGTTTATTTCCAGCAAAGTAGCTCAACTTGTAAGGGCAGGACAAGAAGTTGACTCCAACAGGAACATGCACACACAGATCTGCCTGTAGTGGCTGTTGTACTGTATTGATGTGATTACTGGAATATGTATCTTCCCTAGGTTGATTAACTCCTGTAGAAAGTAGGTATGTGTGTAAAAAGCATACCAAAAGCGTTGTGCTGCTGTCATTTGTTAGTTGCAAACTAGCAATGAAGTCAGCCCAGTAAGTTCAAATATTGAGGTGAGCAAATGGAATCATTTTAAATGTTTTTGTTAAATGTTAATTTAATTAACCCTTTGCATTCCATTTATTTAAAAATGTATACAGTGTGAACCCCCAGCTCCTCCGTGAGATTCCCTGATAAAATAACAGGCTCCATTCCTCAGTTTATGTGGAGATGGTGGTATAAGGGATTATAAATACCAAAGGTTGTCTTTCTCCATGTCAGTAGTTTTCTCATCTTAAACATCATGCTGATGTGTTGTTGTCACCAGTTATCCCAGAAGGCCAAAGAAATCTACAACAGCTTTCTGTCCAGCAAGGCCACTACTCCAGTGAACATTGACAGCCAGGCTCAGCTTGCAGACGATGTTCTCACTGCACCACGACCTGACATGTTCAAACAGCCACAGCTACAGGTCAGCTATACTTTGTATATAGGCATTCAAATTCACAACAGTAGTCACTTTAGTATTTTGTAATTTTGCAGCTAAAAAAAATCTATAATAATAATTACCCTACTACTACAATGACTACTACTAATAATAATAATAATTCAACAAAATGTTGAATTAACTATACTTCATCCTGGCTGTCTCTGCAGATTTTTAACCTGATGAAGTTTGACAGCTATGCTCGCTTCCTGAAATCTTCTCTGTATCAAGAGTGTATGCTGGCTGAGGTTGAGGGACGACCTCTCCCTGACCCCTACCAGGTGCCCTGCAGCCCTGCACCCTCCAAACACAGCTCAGAGCGCTCTGCTTTCTCCACTCCAAAAAAGGTAACAAGGCTGTTGCTATGAAAACGGTGCTATGCAATTTAGACAAAATAAAGATAATATCCTGGTGTCTACATTTACAATCTGAAAGTAAATATATAAACATAAAACTGCTTTTTTGGTATTATTTAGTTCTTTCTTATATAATTATGTTCTCTGCATTGCTGTGATATTGGCTTTTTTGTAATACAGGACACTCGTAGGTCTAGAACAGGCAGGTCAAGCGATGATCTCAGAGATGACTCCGACAGGAAAAATGGTATTTTCTCCTGGTACAGAAACCGCAGCTTTGGAAAAGGGCCAAAGAAAAGAGAAATCACAGATTTCAGTTATAGTAAGTATAATGTCACTTATTATAGTAACTGTAGTGTCACTTATAGTGCCAGTACTTAGTTTTATCATTTTGATCACTTGTAGGTTTCTGTAGATTTGTACAATTTTTAAATGTATACATGTAATTGTAAGCTCTGATTGGGATGCACTGTTTGCATTGTCATGTTCTGCTTGTATTGATTGAATTTGATAGATATGGTGAATATCATGAACCTTACTGTCTTTACCTTATGTTTCTCCAGGTAGTAATGGGCGGAGGGAGTCTCAGGGGTCTCTGTCCTCCAGTGCCAGTCAGGAGCTAAACACATCCACTGGGAGAAATGAGGTAACTGCTGTACAATGATCATGATGCACCTCTAGCGAATACTGCACTATATTTGCATAGTTTGATGAATCACTGCGACCCAGTATGCTGCAGTCAGTTATGAAAGGGACTACCATAGGATACTTCTGATATGACATCGTTTGGATGGTGGACCATGGATGGTGTTAGGTAGGGCAGCAAACTGTCTGAAACAGATGAATTCAGGGACAGGGCTGCAGTCCCAAAAAGTGAAAAAAATAGGACTGAGCAACAACACGCCAAAACTCAGAGAGCAAGCTTACAATTATATTAAATCTGCATCTGAATTTGTTATGTGAAATCAGTCCTTCAGTATTTTGTAGGGTGCATTTCAGCATTTCTGTTCAGCTTCTCTAAAAAGTATATTCTCTAACTGTATGTTCGTGTGTGTGTGTGTGCGCGTGTGGCAGTGTGATCAGAGGGACAGAGAGAGGTTGATCAGATCATGCACGGTAACACTTCCTGATGGATCAAGCTGCTGTGTGCCTCTGAGGCAGGGGGCTTCCATCAGACAGGTTCTGCTGGAGCTCTGCCAGAAACAGCACATCAACCTCGCCGCTGTTGACCTTTTCCTCGCTGGAGGAGAGAAGGTATAAGCACTTTATTTACTGTCTATCACTATCTGATTGCTATAGCCCTGTACTTTTGTTTGTTTCAGCCTGTAACAGACTGTTAAATGTCTTGATTATGTATTTGCTTTTCCCTTAAAGCCACTGGTGTTGGACCAAGACAGCATGACTCTTAGTTGCAGAGACCTTCGACTGGAGAAACGTACTTTATTCAGGTAAACTCTATATTGAAACAACAAGAATAATGTGACATTTTAGAACAGTAACACTTTATTGCATTATATGAGAACAGAGCTTAGTATTAAAGGTGGTTCTGCCTTTTATTTGGGCCACTCAGTCACCTACTTTCCACAAACCTTTATTCCTGCTGTTTTTCTGAGTTTCTTAATGCATAGGAAAGAGTATCAAACACATTCATGGCTGTGTACTTGTGCTATAAATATTTCTCATGTGCCTACTATTTTCAGACTGGATCTGGTGCCCATTAACAGATCAGTGGGCTTGAAAGCCAAGCCCACCAAACCCGTCGCCGAAGTCCTGCGCCCTGTGGTTGCCAAGTACGGCCTCCGCCTTAGCGACCTGGTGGCCAGAATTGTGAGTAGTTTTGCCATGGCAATGTACATTTGTGGCAGTATTCACCACATCTGTGGCTAAACAAGGGTGGGGCAGTATGGTTACAGACTCTATGTGAAAGTGCTGGTCTAGAACCGGTTTCTCCCACATTAAAAGGACCAGATGTGGTTTCGGACAAAGGGCAGAACTGCTCTGAGATCTGTACTACTGCTACTAAAGTGAATGTCTTAGGGTGTGGTGGATGGTATGGCCTACGGTTCACTGCTTTTTCTTTGCTTACATGTGAAATGGTGATCAAAGCGAGTCTGCTAAGCTAGATTTAAAAATGAATCTTACAAAACTGGCAGACCACTACCCAGAATTTGGACTGTAATAGCTACAAATATAACCCACTCCCTGCTCCACAAAACAGAAGGTTTATTCTTGTCAGTTGTTCTAAAAAGACCATTTTCCCTTATCAGGGGGGACTGGTGCTAAAATAGACACAAAACCATAGAAACACTTTAAATCTTGTATCCTGTTGTGTAGAATAATTTCAGGATTCAAACATTAGTTGCACATGAGTAAAATGTATTGCAATGGCACTATTTTTCTCAAAAGAAGTAAACTGAAAGCAATAGTGCTCATGTAAGCATATTGGATTCACATGCAACTGAGTGACATAAATTCAGTGACAGAATTGTATCATGAAAAGGGGCATATTTTGTGACTATTCAGCGCTCAGTGTTCAGTCTAGATCTGTGAAATGTCTGATTTGAACTTTCTTGTGAACCTCAAAGATAATGACTTAATGCTTTTTATGGAAGCTAAATATTACTATTTCCTGTTCAGAGTGGGGAGACAGAGGCACTCGATCTGGGACTGCCCATATCCAACCTTGATGGCCTACGAGTAGTCCTAGAGAGGGCAGATCCAAGTTCTTCTTCCAAAGGTATTCCTCCTTTTGTTTAACCTTCTCAGGAAATGGAGTCATACATATATTCCATATGCATAATGCACACGCTGCATATGTATGCAGAGAGAGACAGAAATAGAGAGGGAGAAAGATTTATAACATAAAAGCCTGAGATAACTGGTATTTTGAGTTCTTTTCAAATCTATTACAAACATTTGTGTTACATATTGTATCATCAGCATAAAATAAGAAAGAAGTTCAATCTTTGAACTTTTCACATGAATTTTAGACTTTCCTAGAATTTGGTACTTCCCTAATTTGCTTTAATGAAAGCATGCAGATGATGTGATATGAGCTCTGCAAATTTGTGTAAATTAGATCCACTTGACAGTCATGTGAAGAAATGCTTGAATGGAAGGGATAAAACAGAAAAATCTGATCTTTTTTGTCAAGGCATTAATATGGCCAGTTTCACAAACTTGCTTAAATGTATATGTTGACCTAAAAGTCATGCAGAATCGTGAATTCCTATACTTTTCAATTGAGTTTTTTGCTAAATTGTAAAATCATTTGTTTGTTTGTTTGCAAGTTTAAATTAAGACTTTTGGACCACACTTTGATTTTAAGTCTAACCCTAACATTATAGCTTATCTCTGTTTTTCTCTGGACATTTGAATCCTGAAAATACAAATACACCTACACACATTTTTTTACTTTTTCGCTGAGTATGTCAATGTGTCAGGAGTGAGTATCCTCCAAGTGATAGGAGACACACTCCTACACACATTTGTAGTCTTGTGGTACATTCAAGGTCATCAGTAATAGCCATTACAAAAACTGTGCTCTGTTTTACTCTCAAAACAGACAAGTCTAAGACGATCTCCTCCAAAACCCAGGCACCACCTCTGACCAGTAGGGGTCTGTCAACACCGGTAAGTGTTTGTGTGACATGGTATTTGCATGGTACAGTTGTTAATGGTACCTCCAGGTGTCCTGCAAATGATCTATCTAATCATGTGTCTTTGACCACATGTGTGCTGTTTGTCTAGGTGTTTGGGTAGCTCATGCTTATGCTCCTTGTCTAATTTATTTCAAAACAGTATGTGTACCAGCAACCCTTCTGTCAGCATCAAAGAATAACCTGCCCCTTACCTTGTCATTGCATCACCAGGCGGATAACAAGTCAGTTAAACCTGTGAGAGGCGAGGGTGGAGATAAGCAGCCTATCACAGAACCATCACAGAAGAGGAAAGGCAACAAAATTCATCTGGATGAAGCTGAAGGTGAGGAATCAGATCCTCTTTATAAGTATAGGAGACAAAAAAATATGAAACATTGCACTTTCAGTTCTAAAGTCTGATATTACAGCTTAAAACGCACTGTGAATATACTGTATATACATGACGGCACACATCAACGTAGTTTAAATTTGTTTCTATATGAGAAATTGAAATGCTTGGTCGAAAAATGATATAAATTAGTTATGTAACATCAGTATGTTTTGTATATACAGTAAACCCCCGCGATAACTTTCCAAGAGCACCTGCGTATAGTGAAAAACCGCAAATATGTGATGTGGTTAATAAAAATGCCTAAAATGCCTATTTTTATAGTGTAAACCCTAAATATGCCTCCGAATATGCTGCCAAAACACTCCTGTATAGATTGTACTGTAATTCATACACACACGTTTTCTTTGGTATTCGCTGTTGTTTTCTTTGGTATAAGCAGGTAAATAAATAAACGAATTTAATTTACAGTAATAAAAATACAGGGCTTTAAGAAGAACAAAATGAAAAACATTAGAACACTCAGAGAAACACTCGAGATAGCTCCACGCGAGATGCGTCACAGGGCAGCAGCCAATCAGCAGCAAGGAGAAATAAATAACGTTCTCAGATTGGATACTTTCAAACCTCCTGACTCTGAGTACAGTGGTATTTCACCATCCCGAGACGCGCTTTCTTTGTGTTCTCTGGACAGTACCAAAACAAATTTTATTTTATAGGGAAATGTAGCTGAATTTATGTTAATATTTATGTTACAAAATTAGTAAATTATATTTTTCTTAATAATTTAGCACTAAGATGCATGAAAAATTATATATTGCCACAAAAAAAGCTGTGACCTCCAGGCCTTAGCAAAGCAATCAGACGCACCTGAACGGAAAGAGCCTCTGCTGCTCAGCATCTGATTCTCACCACACCCAAACATAAACAACCCAGCACGAGGACGAGGGGCATGGTGGGCGATCTCCGGACGTCACAAAAGCAAAAAAATATGCAGAGGATATCTGCAGTTTCCACGAATGTGCGGGGGTTTCCGTGAACAATTATTAGTTTGGTTTTCAGAACAAATCCACGAGAGACTGAAGCCACGACTGCTGATCCACGATTAAGCGAGATTTTACTGTACCTATTAGCTTTAGACAGACTTCATTATTAGCTTTAGACAGGCTTTATCACTATATCAACACTTCAAAATAATATTTGTTTGCATACTCACTATATGATTTGGTGATGTTAAGCTATTGTGGTAAAATGTCTGGACATACAGAAAGACAAAGAAACAGAAAGAAAGAGTAGGTCAGTATGTTGGGTCTTTGAGTGACTGTCTGTATTTGCCTATGTGTGTGTGTGTATGTGTGTGAGTGTGTGTGTGTGTGTGTGTCTCTTGAGAAACCTTTCAGCACACTCTGTGTGTGATGCAGCAGCTGTGCACACTGACTGGCTGTAGGCCACAACAGTCCTTCAAGTTGATTGGCTGGGGAGCAGCAGCAGTGCAATCCCAGCAAGCCGAGCATCACTTTGCTAATCACTGTGGTCCTCAATCCTGTTCAGGCAGAACCACGGCCCTAAACAGCTTCTCAAACACACATGCTTTAAAGAAATTCAACTAGGACTGCACGGCTACTGTAGTCTACATTACTTAAAACCAAGGTGCTCAATAATTCTCTATAATGTTCATATAACTGATGCGATCATTCTGACAGATTGTATAATGCACTACAGGAAGTGTTTCATTTAAAAGGTGCCCTATAATGCCCTAGAAGCTGGGTGGACTTCTACAGGAGAGCTGAGGCAATATCACCTCTATCAAGCTTGTTTTTCATGTGACCACTGTATTTGGAGATTTTGGCCAAAATATCAGGTTGGGAACGGTGGAGTTGTTTATTGCTTTATTGTTTTTCCAATCAAGTCAAAGAATGTGGGTTTACATTATTGGGGTTTTTTGTTTGTTTTGTTTGTTTCGGTCCCATAAAAGGTCGGACGTTCTTTGGCAATGTACAGATTGGAGAGATGGTGATCATTACAGCTGAAATTATTGCATAAACAGAAATGTTAACAGCATTAACCTCAGTAAGTACCGCTTCAGAAGACATATGAATGAGGCTTCAGGGAATGCTTGAAAAGGCCTAATGGCTTAAAATGCAATTAGATGAAAAGTACCAGTTTAACATCATTGGTTCACACTTTATATTCTCTGTAACTCACTAGTGTAGTGTTAGTAGGTTAGCAGAAAATCTAACAGGCTTGAAAGTTTTTGCACGCCCATAAACCTTACATTTCCAACTCAAGCAGTGATCTCACATTCACAAGAGCAGCACGAGTAACTCAAACATAATACAGAATGTGTCCCCACTAATTTAAATACCACTCTCTTAATGAATTATTTATCTGTATACAGAGCATTCAAATGCGGACTGAAACGCAGGACTCTGCCGACGCCAATCTATACTTTAAAAATGCATTTTGTTGTTGCTCTATTGAACAATCGCTTAGTAATGTTGCACACAAAATCAATTTTACAGAACTTCCTGCTATAACTTTGTGAAAAAATAGAAGCGGCATGTGGCTACTAACTAATATTAGAATGTCTAATATAGGACGGGCTCTGCTAATATGTAGCAGTGGGCGTACCAGGACACTGGACTGCTGCTTGATGATTGGAGGAGCTGTTTGAAAGATTAGTAGCCGCCTTAGCTAAATGTGCTGTCAACCAAAAAGGGGTTCCGCCCTTTAGACAGTTCCTCCAATCATCAAGCAGCACTCACAGAGAAGATGAGCGTCCCAGGACGGGACGATTTTGGTGCATTTATCCAATAACCGTAATCTTAGAGGAAGCAGAGCTTCTCTTGAAGGCTTAGAGCAGCTGCCACTGATTGAGGTGGTGATGAAAAAATGTCCTAGCAAGTCAAATTGCGCTTACGACCTTTTGCTACCTTTCAAGGGCCTTAATTTGGGCTGATTTCATTTACTTCCTTTTACTTCCTTTTACTACCTTTTACTACCGCGCAGACACCCTGTATCAGCACCAACATTCACTGAAGCATTCGGAACTGAATCTCATCAAACATCAACTTTATCTAATAAATATCATTAATCTCCATCAAACATTATCATTTTCAAACACTAGCATTCTCGAACAAAAACATTATACTCCAGCAAACACCAACATCATCCAATAAACATCATCATTCTCCATTAAATAGTAGCATTGTGCACCAAACAACACTATATTGTTTTTTTAACAAACATCCTGGTGCCCCGAAAAACTTTATTCTCTTCCAGTATCCACCACCTTTCCCCAGTAAATGCTACCATTCTCCAATAAACGCCATCATTGTTCACCAAACATTAGCCTTCTCCAACAAACACCACTTTTAGCCAACCACCAACATTCGCCAATAAATACCAACATTTTCTCCATCAAACAGCACAATCTTCCAAGAAATAACAAAATACACCTTACTTTTATGTCTGTAATACTCTTCACTCTCCATTTATTTAAAAAAAAGGCTGCGCCACAGACTGTTCATGGACACGCATTGTTCTTTTCTGCTGATCCTGTACAGCACTGTGTTCTCTTTCAACATGCTGTCATTCACATGGATTCCATTTTTGATCTTATGTATGGATTTTATATCAATCATTGGTCCAAAGTCAGGCAGGATAGTGATGAAAAAACAGTCTGCTACTGGCACAGGATTCACCTTAGCAGTAATGCGGGAAGCTTGAGAGAGTACACATTTCCATACCATAAATGCAATATCATACACATTTCACAACTCATGCATACAAAGGTGCATATGTATGAATGAATAATTGAATTTCAATGCCAAGACCAACAAAGAAAATAAATAAGACTTTTGGTTTACGTCCATGGGTATGCGTGTGGGTTTGTATAAGTAAGCTAGCCTGGCCACAATCGATCAATAACCCCTGTGGAATTGGATAACCTGGACTGTGTATTTGCATTTTTATGCAAAGTACAGTATACATTGTTAGTGAAGCTTCATCATTATGCACGATACACGTCTACACAGCAATGCCAAAACATCTATCTGCAAAAAGAAAACCTGTTCAAAACAAGCCCCTGCACTGCACATTGTAATGTTTTTCCTGTTCCAAACACACCTGATCCAACTAATTAACCATACACACAATGTACCCCCTTCACAAAGTTAGCCTCAGCGGTCAAAGAAACAAAACCCTCTCCTCAACTGACAAAAAGAAAATGATCGCAACGGCTGACAAAACAACTCCCCTTCCCCCACTGCCACTGATCCAGCGGAAACACTAAATCATTGCTCTATATAACTGATATAATATTAATAAAATCAATTGGCATATCATCGCTGTCCATAATCTTGGAACGTAAGGGTGCTGGAGGTGCTGCAGTGACCCCTGTTGGCATTGCAGTTGGCACTACACAACCAGAATATGATGCTTAGTGACTGTTAAATCTAAATCAAATCTCACTTCACCCAGCCCCTCAGACCCCAGATACACATTGTTATGTCTCCAATCCGACTCTTTAGCGAGCCAGAAATGGTTCTTCGATGGCATCATCTGAAAAGACTAGTTTTTGGCAACTTTATTATTAGAAGTTTAAAGATTCCTGTACTCCACTTAACCTAACCCTAACCTTCACCTCAGCAATGAAAAGACCACATTTGGCCTTTTACTGCTTCTAATGAAAGCTGCAGTTTGCGGTAGGAGGATTCTTCATCGTGAGGTGCCACAAAATGTTTTCAGCAACTCTGGAAGTTAAATCCACGCAAACATGTTTCCATAACCAGGAGACATGAAATAATCATATTCACCATTCATTGTTCCAATTTTGCAATTGCACTATAAAGAATGAATGTCAAGAGCCTGTGTTTTCATTTCTTAGGAAAATTACCTCCTGCATATTATTGCCCTAAAGCAATCAATTACCTGCAAAATAAGCTACTAGCTTTAAATCAAGTGCTTCAACATCTCTGTCTATAAAATAATCATCTAGCTTGCTTGTCAAAGAGCAGTGATTAGGTTTAAAGTACACTAAAAGCTTTTCTCATACATTCAGCACTTACACAATTCTGTCTGAGACCACTCAAGTCATGAAAAAAAACACTCACAAAGATGAGGAGGGAGTAGGATATGATAACGCTGTAATGAGCTTTCATTTTATGGTAAACAAAAGAATAAAGTGTGTGTGTGTGTGTGTGTGTGTGTGTGTGTGTGTGTGTGTGTGTGTGTGTGTGTGTGTGTGTGTGTGTG
>JBBJLS010000011.1:15522482-15532514 GCA_037577275.1 Bryconaethiops microstoma
ATATAATAGCAGCAACACATTAGCATTAGCAGATAACAAGGCTATTCTGAATGAGGCATTTGAGTAAGGTCTGTCCAGGTTCCCCTGTATTCCTCACTAGAACACACTTTATGCTGGCTGTCATACCCTATATTACTTTTTTAAGAAGAAAGCACACCATTGATAACCTGGTTTAATGTGCCACACCTGTGTGTGACTGCTGGAATTCAAAAAGAAATCTGGTGTTATATCCGTCAACGAAAGGAGAATATTATAAATGCCAAAGTCTCTTATAATTAGTGTGTTGACATTTACTAAACATAATTCTTGTGCAATATCTGACAATATTTTGTGACATGGTCACAGCATGTGACAATTCAGCATGAAGAAACTTGGTGATAGTATGTTTAGGTTTTAAGGGTCAGTATGTAAATCTCTGCTCTCCTATTGGCTGGCAGTGTGATTCATTGTTGGCATGTGACGGAGAAGTGACGTCAGGGTGGGGTTTGTTCCGGGAGTTGTTATTTGGTCTGCTGCAGTTTCGGAGTGAAAACAGTGAAAATGAACCGCATTTTCGGCAGAGGAAAACCCAAAGGACCACCACCCAACCTTACGGACTGTATAGGCACAGTAAGTCAATGTTTTTGAACTTTTCACAGAGCTGTCCCTCCGAAAAAACAAAGAAAACCGACCGTCCCTTGCGACCAAACGTGAAACGGACACAATAGACCTGGCTGATGTCATTTTTTTCACCTGTAATATCTACATTATTATTTACTTTCTTACTATAAAGTCACGTTCAAGATTACTGTTAGCTTTTTATGTTGTCAGTGGTTGCTCTTCCTGCCTGGTTAAAGTACCTTGCTAGCATGTTTAGCTAGTAAAAAGACTGGCTTTGTCGTTTAGCCAGTTAGCTTAAACATGACATTAAAGCCTTTTCTCATACCAACCACTGAAAATTGACACTGTCAAATTTCTGTATGGAAATACATCACATTTTAGTGGTTCATTTTGCTACGTAATGATAGAAGACATACTGGAGGCCTGATGGTTATGGAGTTGGTTGTGGGTTCGAATCCCAGGAATGCCAGTAGCACCACTGAGTTATCCTTGAGCAAGGTACCATCCCCACACACTGCTCCCTGTTGGTGGCTGCCTACTGCTTCACTTGGTGAATGGGTAAAATGCAGAGAAAGAATTTCACATTGTTCACACTGTTCTGTGCTTTGTTCATGCCTGGTGATAAGGGACCACTTTACTTTACATACAGAACATTTCAGTGGTCTAATGAGTTACATGTAGTTAAAATGTGTGTTTTGTGGTAAATAAGCTTTCCAAAGGGACAAAGACAGGCTCAGTCTTAACCACTGGTCAGCTGAATGTTGTATGTCCTGGGTGAAAGTGCCTTCTTCAGGAAGAAAAGGGTGTGTGATTAAAACCGGTCACACACGTTCTCACCCTCCCGAAACACTGACGTTACGCGTGCCATGTTATTGGCATGTGCTCATGCTGTTTCCCTTGTTGTGTTTCACTCTGCTCCTCTCTCTTTCTCCCCTTTTTTAAACTGTAGGTTGATTCACGAGCAGAGTCCATTGATAAGAAGATATCCAGACTTGATGCCGAGCTGATGAAATATAAAGACCAGATGAAAAAAATGAGAGATGGACCCTCAAAGGTAAAGCACAGGTGGTAGCTCCGGCTGGTTCAGACTAGCTGAATGAATGGTCCTTTTCTGTCTGCTTTCATTGATTTTACCTGTTCCGTAGCACAAAGACTCACGAAACTCATTGTTAGAGCTGATTAACTAAAGGATCCATATACCTTCCAGAAGTGACATGAGTAAACTGGTAAAATAATCTTAAGGTTGATGTCTATACTTATGTAGGTTTAATATAACAAAACTTTCAGCATCATAAGTGAATTTCTCATGTTTGGCGTTCATTAACTAACTCTTCACAAACTTGTCTTGTTCCTGCTGAAAGGTTATGAAATAAGTTCTGCTTCATTTTAAGCATGAAATGTCTCAAAATCCACAGTAAAACAGCGGTCTTTTTAATCTGTTGCATTTTGTGTAGTTTTAGCAAGTAAACAAAAGAACTTTCCCTTCCATTATAGTGGAATAATTCCATAATATGGCATGCTGTAATGTCTGTTCCCAAACCTTATTTGTCTTTTAGGATACTGTTGAATCAAACATTTTTTAGAGCCTAAACTATAAAATGGAATTCCGGAGTGATTTTGAAGCCACTTCAGTTTCCCACAATGCACATGTAATTTCTGATCAACACTGTAGATCAGTACAGTAGCTATATGAATACCAAAGGAGAGGGAGTAGCCGATAAAATTTTTTGTCCTGGGGTTATGTGTGAAAATCTATACCGCAACTGGAGTCCAGTCAGCACCTCCTCTGCCAGTGCTGCCCAGGAAACACCTCTGCCATTTACTGCAGTTATGAACCATTAATTAGATTTCTGCTCTAGTCAAACTCCTGGATGAGAGCATCTGCCAAATGCTGTAAATCTTGTACTTTTCAAATAACTGTCTTTTCTATAACTATCAAGAAGCCAATTTTTGCCTCCCATGCAATAAACATTGGTGTTGGTGTTTTTTGTTGTTGTTGTTTTTGGCCTAGTTAGTAGTAGATGATGGGAAAGTGTCTAAATTGATTTAGAACTGTTTAGTAAACAAAATGTTTCAGTCCTGTATAACACAATAGTAATAAATAGTAGGAATTAACTTCCCTCATAGACAGAATACATGTAGTACAGTAACCTCCCACTTTAACGTGGCTCAGCAGTCACGGTTTCAGTCCATCGCAGATTTTTTCTGAGAACCGAACTAATAATTGTTGCTGAAACCCCCGCTCTAACGCAGAAACGGCAGATATCCTCCGCATATTTTTTTTTTTTGGCTGTTGTGACGCCCTGGCCTCGTCCGCCACGCCCCGTCGTCCTCGTGCTAAGCACCGCGCCCAAACATAAACAACCCAGCACTAGGACAAAATTTTTTTTTTTTTTTTATTAAGAAAAATATAATTCACTAATTTATTGTAACATAAATATTAACATGAATTCAGCTACATTTCCATATAAAAAAAAATAAAAAATTTTGGTACTGTCCAGAGAACACAAAGAAAGCGCGTCTTGAGATGGTGAAATACCGCTGTACTCAGAAACGGGAGGTTTGAATAGCCAATCCGAGAACGCTATTTTTTTTCTCCTTGCTTCTGCCCTTTGACACAGCTGCAGTCCAGAATTTCCCCCTGTGGAGCTTCTGAGTGTTCTTGTGTTTTTCGTTTTGTTCTTCTTAAAACCCTGTATTTTTATTACTTTTAATTAAATGAATTTATTACTGTATTTACCAGCTTATACCAAAGAAAACGACAGCGCATACCAAAGAAAACACCCATGCATGAGTTACAGTGCAGAATATTAAGGGGTAATATCACCAACACTCAGGTTTTCAATATTCATACCGGATCAGAAAAAAAACTGTTTTGCCATCTTTATACATAAATACAGCATGTAGGAATTTAATAGTGGTGCAAGCTAAACTGTCACAACTGCCCCCATGTTAGTTAGATAAAGAAAAGAATTCTGCTTGGTGAGACAGGCAGTCTCAGTCTGGAAATACTGACTGTTATCTGCATTGTAAAATGTTTGTCTTTGTCTTGATCTGTTCCAGAACATGGTGAAGCAAAAAGCCATGCGAGTTCTTAAACAGAAGAGAATGTGAGTAAACTAATTATTCACCCGATACAAACTCTGCCTGTACTGTGAGAACAATTTTTTTTTTTATACACACACACACACACACACACCCCCACACCCCAGTGCATGACATTCTCCTTCAGTTAGCTAAGGTAACAGACAGCAGTGGGTGGCTACTCTTCAAATCATTGTTACCTCAAAGGTGCAGTACATACATACTGAAGAAGATTCAAGCATCTGTTACATTCCCAGTGTAGTGGACAGCTATGTAAAGAGAATGTGTGTGCCTGCAGGTATGAAGGACAGAGAGATCAGCTGATGCAACAGTCATTTAACATGGAGCAGGCCAACTACACTATTCAGACCCTTAAAGACACTAAAACAACGGTAAGAACACATTTTCTTGGCTGAAGACAGTCTTGGTATTATTTTGATTATTGTTATTATTAATAATCATTTTTAGTAAGGGAGTAATGCAATTATTTTCTATATTTCCATGTAATTGTTTACTCTCGTATCTACGGGAATGTCAGACATGGATTTTTTAATTTTA
The DNA here is from genome assembly GCA_037577275.1 of Bryconaethiops microstoma. NCBI lineage: Eukaryota > Metazoa > Chordata > Actinopteri > Characiformes > Alestidae > Bryconaethiops > Bryconaethiops microstoma. The sequence continues at coordinate 15,526,725 of JBBJLS010000011.1, forward strand.
GTTATCTTCTAAATAATTCAGTAATAGGCTCCCGAGTGACACAACAATCTAAGTGTTTGCACTGTCGGTGCAAAAGTGCAAGTACAACCCACAGCTATATGTAGACACTTGGTTCTGTTCTGTTCCAAGCTTGTTGATTTGTCCAATGCTGTTGCATTAACAACTCAAGTTCACTTACCATGAACCTCTTGGAACCCTTCAGAAAAGTGGCACTTGACACTTTTGTAAGGTACACTTTTCTGAGTGTGCTTTATTTTGTGCTTTTGGAATCGAAAAATTAGCACAAAACTTGAGAATTAGCAAAAACAAATGTAGCAACATTACTCATTACCTCAAAAGAAACAACTGTGACTTTAATTTTTAGAGTAGTAGGCCCAATACTGTCCGATGTAGTTATTTACACCAATGTACACGTGTTGTACCACAAAGGGCTTCATGGGCTTGTTTTACAGGTGGATGCAATGAAAGTTGGAGCCAAAGAAATGAAGAAGGCATACAAGAATGTGAAGATTGATCAGATTGAGGTAAATACTACGTCTTTGCTGTACTAAATGCTGCAGTCTTAGCATTTCAAGCAAGTCATATTAGATTCCCCCCTCTTAGAATGTTACTTTGTATAGTAATGTATTGATGCATCATTAAAAACCTTTCAGAAAATAAATGTGATCACATGTTTATTTTTAGTATTTTTTTTAATTATCTGTTTGTCTGGTGGAAATTATTTGGTTATTGTAGGATCTGCAAGACCAGTTGGAGGATATGATGGAGGATGCTAACGAGATTCAGGACGCTCTGAGCCGCAGTTACGGAACACCAGATATTGACGAGGACGACCTTGAAGCAGGTTAGTACATAAGACAAAATATTGTGTGTAAACCCATGCATGACTCACCAGTACTATTATAGCAGTATGTTTCCGCTTCTGTATGCTTAACAATGCATATGCATTCAGTGTAATATATTTTACGAGGCCTGTGTCTTTGTTAGAGCTGGATGCGCTTGGCGATGAGCTGCTTATGGATGATGACAGCTCTTACCTAGATGAGGCCTCCACAGCTCCATCTATACCAGAAGGAGTGCCAGGAGAGAAAAGCACCAACCGGGTAAGGACAAATATTATTAATACTAAGGCATCAGTATCCTGGAGTATGGGTAGATTTTATGTTCTTCAGTTTTATTCTTTAACTCAGTCTTATTTAGCCAGTTTGTATGTAAATGTGGCACTGATTGTTATATAGTAGTGTAAAAGCAATGTGATTGAACTACTGATGAGCGTTTGGTACCATTTCAATTTTTCCACACAGGATGGAGTTCTGGTGGACGAATTTGGCCTTCCTCAGATTCCAGCTACATAAGAAGAGACACATTTGGCAGGACACACACGCATGCATCATAGCATCTGCCAACCAAAAGACTGGGACACTTACATTTAACCTCGAACCTTATTATGAAGCAGGCTCGTCTACCTTAAAAGCTCTGGAGTCAAGATAAATACCTGCAAACACAGACAATTTCTTGGTCTTGATCTAATCCCAGGTTATTGTCTCTTCTTGCTTTATAAGGAAAGTATCTACTATAATCATCGGGATTAACTATCAAGCTCTCTAGTTATGATTGTTCTGTTTGATTTCATTTTGACCAGGCTAATCATCTCTTTGTATTTTGTTTTCTTAAGGACATACCTGGTTGACTTTGTACCGCAACACTGTGTTGCCAGCTACCGACAAATAAATTATTCTATATTTGACAGTATGGTCACAGATTTAAATGCCTTGCATAATTATAATTGCTCTATTCCCTATTCATTATGGAGCACAGCTGACTACAAATTGGAAGAAGTTAAAAGTTCTCAGAAGAAAGTTTTCCGTTAAAAAAAATATAGATGAATATATTTTACCATCTGAAGAAAATCCAAAGAGCCTAATTCAGTTTTGGAATGTTTACTGGAATCACATAATAGAATAGACTTTTTTTTAACCAAAAAAAACCCCAAAAACCTGGTGTATGTAAGACATGAAATTGTAAACTTGGACATTCATGGTCCAGTGATTGTTCTTCTAAAGAATCAGGTAGGAATAGTTGAGGTGTGAGATGGCTACCTTTAAACTTTATTTCCAATTACCTGATAAATGACATACAAACTTTAAAATAATGTCCATTTTCTTTATTATAACAATTTACATAAATTTCTATCAAGTATTTCATAAAAAAATACATTAGACTGTATAACACAGGCGTCTTCATATGAACAACAAAACTAGAATGACATCAGTGATCTGTAACAGTCCTTTGACATGATGTGTATCTTTTGGATGTGTTTAGTCAGGAGTGGAAACTGAGGCAGGTTCACTGTGATAAGAGTCCATGGGTAATATGGTCTGCATGTGTCTGACATGAACCATGTTCACCAACTGAGTCTATAGCTGTGAGGGAAGATCTTTTTATGGAGGTACTCCACTGTGTCTGCCTTGCCTTTCAGCCCTTCAAACTCATAATAGGGAATCTAGAGAAAAGGAAAGATTCTTTAGAGTTTTATTACATATAAATTCAGTGCTTAAACCTAATTATAAAAAGTCTCAATTATGCAATGTCTCAGTTTGAAATTTCAATAATGCCAACAACCATTCGAAATAGTATGAAAATAACTTCAGAGAATAATTCCAATTTCTGAAGAAATGCATTTAATCCCTTTAAAGCAGGTTGCCATGTACAATATATACAAACCTAACTCTGTGGGCATAAAACTACAGAAAAGTATAAATAGCAAAAATCCACCTGAACAACTTCATATCCTAGGGCCCTCAGGTGTCGCTGCTTGATGGCCTCCTTCCCCAGAAGTTGTCTGACATTAGCAGCAAATCGCTTTGGCCCATCAATACACAGAGCGATCCTGAGCACATTTACATACAGAAATATACATTTGTTGGTAACAACAGCACCGTCTGATTGGTCAAGAAACTGTCATTCTGTTGAGCATCAACCACTAAGTATAGATTTGCGGAAGACATTTTAAAGAGGAGTTAAATTCTGTAGCTGTAGAAGCTGTAACTGCATCTAAGCAACCTTCTGGTCAGCAGCTGTGAAACATCTAAATAAACTAGTTTATCGATCAGAATACAGCCAGTCAAAGAAGAAGGGCTGTAAAATGCTTGTAAATGACAAAACCACATTCAGAATAATTGGTAAAGATTTGAAAAAGCTGATCAGAACATGAAAAAGCTGCACGTCCGTAACCCAGAGGCCACTACATTTCTGGCGGAAAAACCAGACATCAAAACGTTTGACAATGTTCAGAGCTGCTTTGCTTTTCGTTATTTTGTCCCAAGTCATTGTGAAGAACATTCACAGTAGCACACTCCTGCTTGGCTTTTATTGCTGAATTATACCTATTTCTGGCATATTCATTCAAACAAATGCATTTAAAGGTGTCTTACCTTTTGAATACTTCAGCTTGGCTGGCAGGTAAGACATAGCCTTCTTCATCTAGTTTCATCTCCACATCTGGTAGGAAAACAAATAGTTAAAAATATGACCTGGGTTTGTTTACTGTCTGTAACAGAGCAGTCTGTAAATAAGAGGACGATGAACCTCAGCAACACTTTTAGTAGATTTGAATATCGGCACACTAGTTTTGAAATGAAATGGTTGTTAACAGAGTAAACCATATCAGAATCACAGCAATGTGTATATAGGGAACAATTAAGGATAGTTGTAAATATTGTCATGTTTATTAGGTTGATACAAATCCTTTGCCATGGATGATCATCAGAAGCCTGCAAACCACAGACGTCTGATTTATTCTTTTTTGCTCAGCCTTGTGATGGCCTGTTTTACTGACACTTATATGGTTATTGGCTTGAAGGATAAATGACAAATGACGTTCTGTTATCTCTCATGTATGATCTAACGATGCAAAACACAGCTAACAAACTACAGTAGTATGTTTACTTCTGCACAGTTGCAGTTCCTCTGATATTGGAGATACATAATGAAAGCATTGGTTCATAAAGTATTAGTGACATTCACTGTGCCAGTGATATTTTTTTTTTGTCTCCCTGACAGCACATTTCTCCCTGCAGAGCGCACAAACCACACAGGTACATTCCTCTGCACCCATTTCAAGTTCTGATCTGTTAAATGTGCTCAAGCCACTGGCTTACGATTGAAGTTAAATAGGTGTGAGTAATGGCACAAACTTCCAAGCAGAGAACATTCCAGTACACACAAAGCAATAAACAAAAACGTCTGTTCCAGTCACTGTGCACTACATGACTAATATAGAGCTCTCCAGGCTTAGCCAGTTTATAAAGCTTGAGTGAGCAATTGGCTGATACTAAAAGAGGCTCATGCTAAATGGAATTGTCACCACTCCTGCCACAACTGATGATGCAAGAAACACTGAACTGAAATCTCTCGATGGCAGAAATTTTATAAAAGAGGAATTTATTTATTGTGAATCAAACTGTGAATCAAATTGAAGCACGATGATTGTATTCAACTTCATGGATTTTATTCAAAACCTAGACTGCTGGAAAATAGTGCCAAAACAAAGAAAACACCACCATCCATTTTTACCTATAGACCGCACTATACTTGTATTAATCCTTGACAGAGGTCAGTGTAAAAACCCTCAATGTAATGTCCCTGCATGACCAGCCACCAGTAACTTACAGTGTCACTATATATCAAATCAGATGCAGACATTTGTTTCTTAGTGGTCTTGTATTTGGGTATGTTACCAAGTGTGTAGCAGTATGGCGTTAGGACTCTGGAGGCAAAGTAAGATCGAGCCCCCAGCAGATCCACAAGGCCAGCCTTCACAGCGTTATACAGGTGAGGGTCCACCGGGGTCTCCAGCGAACTTCCTGGAAACAAGAATGACTTCACTCGCAGCTTGGGTAAAATCGATGGACCCTGCAGTCGTAGACATTTACACAAAGAAGACATCACACATTAAACTCAGTGCCATGTTTGGGTGGGCAGAATGTACAAGGTAATATTATACACACATCATAGAACGGACATTCCAACTTCACTGTCATGTAGAGCTGCGTAAGCTGGGCCAGCGTCACACGATCCATTCCACGGCCCTCTTTAGAGAGAAAACAAGAGTACAGACAAACTGCTTATCGTCCAAGACCAAATGCCTTACATGGTCTGACAACATCAAGCTCTCTCAACTTATGATATATATTTAAGGTGGGCGATAAGAGACATTGTCCTTATCAAACAAGAATTTCATCACAGTAGCTGGGTTTCCTTCCAGCTGTTGGTTTAAACTACATAAAAATGGGCGACCAGCTCTGTGCAAGAAATAAAACCTCTCTAAGTCCCACCCATAAAACATTTCTGACAAGTTAGAGTTTACAGAGAGGAGCTTCTTGTTGCTGTTTTGCTTACTTTAATGGCTACATTTTAAATCATGAGTGGAACTGAACAGGGGCCAACATAACAGCTCACATCCCCTTATTGGCTGTAGGCACCTTACAGTACTGTGCAAAAGTCTTAGGCACCTGGGAAAATTATACTTAAAACTGTTTACTACTGGACAGTAGTGTTAAAACATTAATATTACAATAAATTATTACAGTAAATTGTGGTTTTATGTGTGGCAAAGAGTTCTCCTAACCATTTCCAGACCTCTTTCCTCATGGAAGTCTAATATAAATTTTAGCTACAATCAAATACCTGGTTTGGCTCATTTTACTTCATCAGATTAAATTCGGTGCTGCTTTTGGAATTTTATAAATCCACACAATGACTGGAGGCAATGAGCAGAAATCTGAAACC
>JBBJLS010000011.1:15545385-15563656 GCA_037577275.1 Bryconaethiops microstoma
TCAATAGCTTAAAACCTTTATTTTATATATATTTGAATGTGTTTGTAATACATTCATGCCAGTGTGCAACAGATCATCTGTTTTGTGACTAAAACAAAACAGTGTGCTTAAATACTGACTATTTAACTATATACATTTGGTGTAATGACAATGCAGAGCTGAGAGAGAAAGAGAGAGAGAGAGAGAGAGAGAGAGGGGTGGAGAGCCTAAGTGTTTACCACAACTCATTCAGACTGCTGGTGCCAACAAGCCATGCCGTCCTGCTGCCAGATTCCTGAGGTCACTCTTGTTTCTTGAGACAGAGCAGCAGTGTCTTGACGTCTCTGGAGTGTGTGTTAATGTTGTGTGAGTGATGTTGTCAGTGGAGCAAATGCTAATAGCTGAGGGAAGGCCAAAGGAGAATCTGATTTCAGCCAACCTACCAAACAAAACCACATGATTCACAGACACACACACACACACACTATGGAAGCTTCTATGTGAACTGTCCCAGGTTCCATGAAGACAAAGCTTAGTTTTTGCATTTTGCCATAAACACAGACAATAAACAGACATATATAAGCATGAGGACTGAGTATATGAATATGAACTGTGCATCCTGAATGTGTTAAATGGTATTATGCAAGTTATGCAATAAGCATGTTATAAGAAACAGTTACGCTTTAATGAGCACTTTTTCAGCTGTGTGTGAAGCCTGTGTGTGACTACCCGTCTTCAGATCCATGAAAACGAAGAGTACCACAAGCGTCTGAACGAGGATAGCCTGATGCACCCACCAGAGTTTGTGATCAAACCTCGCTCACACACTGTGTGGGAGAAACAGTGTGTGCGGCTACATTGCACCGTCACAGGATGGCCCGAGCCTCGAGTGGTGTGGTGAGGGCAAACACACAAACACATACACACACACACACACACACGGCACTCACTTGTCATTGCACATTAGCAAAATGCTATTGTCATCAGCAATTAACAGTTAACCTACTTCACAAAACTTGTGTTTCTCCTCACGTCAATAACCTGAGCAGTCTATAAAAAGAACAGATGCAGGTCATGTAGCTATAACCATGATAGCAACCATGTTTAAGAATACATTTTGTTTTTAAATGTATCTTGTCAGCAGCATTACCCTTGTAAATCCAGCGCAAATTTGGATTTAAGCATGCTGTTAGCACAATGCTAATATGTTGCCATACGCTTCTGTTACTTGTTAGCTAAACATTAGTCACATAGCTCCAGTGCAGCTAAACAAGCAAACTTTGAGAAAAACAGACATTTCTGGCTACATGTACAAGGGTACATGTGTAAACTTGAGTTTCTATCTATTCTAATTGCCTTGTCTGTTTTACAAATTTCCAACATTTTTATTAAGTAAGCCTCATATTTAAAAAAATATATGGTTTTACTCATTCATGACATTTCTTGCTTAGTTTTTGGTAATCCTTTTTAACTATCTGTCTTTTAAACTTTCTCTCTTTATTGATTTTTCCTCTATTTCCATCTTTACCAACCTTTAGGTATAAGAATAATGTCAGCATTGACCCCATGGCTCACCCAGGGAAGTACAAGGTGGAGAGCAGCTACAGTGTCCACTCCCTGGAGATCAACAAGTAATCACACACACACACATTCACTAAACGCTGTACTCTTCAGAAACATGTTTCACCACAATATTCAAACCGGGAATTATGGTGCCAAAACTTAATACCTGAGAAACACCACATAACTGCACCTCACACTTTAGTAAATTCGAGAAACAGCTCAATAGTGTCCTTGTTGTTAACTGTCACTGTCAAAACTATAACATCACTCTGTTTGGCTACATATTGACACTTGCTCCAGGCCTTTCTTGGCCAGTCGTTTCATAACAAAGGTGGCATCTAAAAAAAGCCATGCATCACTGGCATTCCTTCCCTCATAGCCTTTGTATTGCTCCGTCTCTCCCACCACACACAGTTTAAAAATACACATGAGGTTGTCTCTTATTAGGGAACTATTCCGAGGTACATTGACTCACACTGTTGTTAAATGTTCAGCTTTAATGATGTAAGATTCTGAGTAAAATGGAGTTTTCCGTAGAGCATGAGCTTACATGATGGATTACAGTGGAGGCAGAGCTGTATGCCCTTATTTCTGTCCTGGAATTTCAGTTTGGAAGTTCTGAACTCTGTACAGACGCAGTGTAGGCATGCACAGTTCCTAGTGATTTACAGTGCATGCATGAGAGGGTATGTGTGTGTGAGGCCCATGTGAATCAGTCTGTGGTCACATGTCACTCTGCCATTTTAGGTGTGACTTTGACGACACGGCCCAGTATCGTGTGTCAGCCATGAACAGCAAGGGGGAGCTTTCTGCTTTTGCCTCTGTCGTGGTCAAAAGTATGTGAAAAATAAATCGTTTTCTCTAAATTTATTTCAAAGTCCTGATGTAAAGCCAAGTGGTGCAAAAATGCCTTGGCAAGTGGAAACATATTAGATATTGGGAATATGTGTAGTCTCTATTATATAATATAAAGCTTATTTATCCTGTGCCCAGACATTTTCATGTTTCCAGTGAAGTGAGAACATTTCATCTGCCTCTTTTAAAAAAATATCTAGAAATGAAAGATATGGTGATATTAGAAAATTTATCAACTTTAGTGTACCATATTGCCATAACATTTTTGCAGGCTATATTTTATGTTTTTATTCCCAGTTTGTTAAGTCAACCAGGGCTACTGAATTAGCTACAGTATATTTTAGACTTTCACAGGATCATACAAAAGTATGTCTCCAAACTAAGGTAAAGCTGAAGTAGGACGTCTGTTAGGCCAAATGAATCGTTGGTCTTATTATTTAGAGATTACTCACTGTTTGTGTAATGCCTTCATTAAAACAAATATTAAAATATTAAATTTAATTTCTTATCATATAGCACATTTAAAAAAATCTAACTGTAGGCTGTATTTGTTCTGATATTTAGGGTTCAGAGGTGATATTGAAGAGTCTCTCCCAGCTCCAAGACCCCGTAAGTTTCTCAAAGTAACATGAAATTTCTGTCCAAACGATCTCCATTCAGATTAATTTGTACATGTTGTGCTTTGCCTCTGTGTGAGTCTAATGCATATACGATTAATGCTAGCTTGCTAATAGCTTTTTTATCTCCCTTACGCTGAGTGCAGAAAAGAAAAGGTCTGGCTATGAAGGTAACCTCCTTTATGTCCTTGTTTGGGTCGTGTTCTCGCAATATGTGTCTGTCGTGCATGGTCACTGTCTCAATCAAGTCTTTCTTTTACAACTGGGAGTTACCTGAGAAGTCGATATAAGACAGGTCTTTAAAGGAATGATAGGCCTGGTAGTCCCAGGATGATACGGTGACTCCAGATGTTGAGTTTGCAGAGATATTTCTTGAAATTTGTTGATGTTACCAATACATGTGCATCTTAAGTACTATTACAGCTGGATTAGGTTTGCCAGAGGTTTTGCATTATACTTTTTAAAGGATTTGACGGCCTGGATTACCACAGTCACTGTTACCCCAGAGTGAAAAGTGGCAGAAGACACATTTAATAACAATAACAATGTTGTAGATGCCTGTGTCTCTTAGTAGCTTTTGTTATTCTTTTAGTGTAGGGTCAATTCTAACGGCACTACTATCACTGATGCTGCTCCACATTCCACCAATTACAGGTCATTCACTCTGAAATGATTAATCCGACTGTAAAACCAACCTTACATATTTGTATTCAAAACTTTTTCCTCATGAATAATCCCATAAATTTGAATATGTCATCAGATCAGATAAAATTCAGCTAGAATAGGGTTGGAATGTTAATGTCTGCATAGACCTGTTCTCTCAGTGCCGCCTCTGCACTCTGTAAAGTTTCCTCAAGTTTCCGTGTCTTCTTTAACACTAAGCACTTCTCTTTGTAATTCAACCATATTCCAATAAGACATGTTATCTGTGTTATTTCTTGTTATCTATGTTGTCCTTGTAGCATTGGCACCTGTCAATTGATATGTGCCATCTGACACTTGGATTTTTTCCTATTTTTTGTCCATTTACCCCTGCAACCCAGTTGTTGAGTGTGAGTGTAATAATTGTACGTGTGTGTGTGTGTGTGTGTGTGTGTGTGTGTGTGTGTGTGTGTGTGTGTGTGTGTGTGTGTCACAGACCCCTGCCTTGAGTATGGTGTGACCTTTGAAACACACATTGTGGAAAAGTTTGGCGTATCGTTTGGGCGTGAGGGGGAGACCATGAGTCTTGGCTGCTCTATCATCATCTACCCTTCACTGCAGCGCTTCCAGCCTGAGATTGAGTGGTACAGAGATGGTGAGTGAATGATAGTCAGAAACATTCATCCATTGCACTAGGGCTGCACAATATGGATAATGTACTGTATTATATTTCTACATACATGTAGTTGTGATAAATGTAATATATGATATCTGGTGATACTATTTCCTTGTCTCACAATGTATTAAAACATCTACACTCATTGCAATTGCAACATTGTTATTTTTACACTCATTTCCTACACACCTGACCTAGCACATGAAGAGCATGTTAATTATATAATGAGTCGCATCAGGTTTACTAGGTAAGGGACTGTATAAAATGGGCGTATGTTGGGGTCCCCAGGACTATAAACCCCTGTCCTTAAGACTGTGAGGACCCTAGAAAAACTCGGATGGTCCGCTAGATGTAAATCACACAATACAGTATTATACTTCAACCACAAATACTGCAATATTTAGATATCATAAGTATTTCCAATATAACATAGTGTAATATATTGTGAATGATCCCTTTTGCTTGCTTATTTTTATAAAAGAAAACCTTTCTCTCCAGTTAAGTTTACCCCATCTCTCTCTTTGTTTATCCTGTTTAAAACAAAACAGCCATAAACACTGGATATTCAAGAAAAACATATATTTACATATTTAGCAAATGGGTTTATTTGCGAAGTAGAAAAAAACAATCAAAACAGACTTTATGCATATCCTTAATATTTGGAGTTCAGCCTTGTAGGAATCTTACAGTTATTTTATAGTGGCGTTTCTGATCCTTTTTGGCAATTATTTAGCTGCATATGTCCTCATTTACGTATGCATTTGTTTTTAGTATTTTTGTATTATAGTCATGAGGTTAATGTCAATGATGTTTGGAAATGAAAACACTGTTTAGAACTCTTTGTTGAAACATTCTGAGCTGGTTTAATATAAGCCTGAATTACTTTGTCCAATGCTGAACCTACTGAATGCCTCGTTTCAATAGTGACACTCGGATCAGTGGTTCTCAAACTTGGTCCTGCTCTGCATTTTGTAGTGTTTTCCTTGCTGTAATGCATTGACTCAGACGAGCCAGATGAGTTTGGAGCAGGGGAAACTCTAAAATGAGCAGCGCAGGTGGTTCACTGAGAGCCACTTATTTGTTACTCTGTTAAAGTTATTTTTTTTATATTATTTGCACTATTCTACTGTTCGGTTCTTTTAAATTCTTATTGTATATCTTTATTCCTCTTGTCCCTTTGCTGCATTGAGCATGTTTATGACAAAAAGAATTTCCCTCGGGATGAATAAAGTTCTTTCTTATCTTATCTTATCTTATCTGTGGTTAGTCACAACAAGAAAAAAAAAGCTGTGATTTCTTAGAAGGTTCATTAATAAACTGCAGCATTTTGCAATAGCAATACTGCAAAGGCCAATGTTGTGTTAACAATTTAAATGACATATTGTGCAGTTCTACTTTTAGATACAATAATAGTACAATTAAAACAATCGTTTCCTAATTGAGTGTAAGACCTTTCTCTATGGGAAATCCTTCCATGATGACTAAAACTGTGCAGTAATGGTGAATGCAGTTGTCCTACACTGTGTATATTTGTGTGTGTTAGATAAGTTGCTGATTCCCTCTAAATGGGTTCAAAAGCACTGGAGTGGAGACAGAGCTACCCTTACACTCACACACCTCAACAAAGAGGACGAGGGGCTCTACACACTTCGTGTCATCACCAAGTCCGGCTATGAGACACACTCTGCCTACGTCTTTGTCCGAGGTAAGATCAGGCCAAAACTGACCAAAATAGACCAAAATATTAGAAGTATCAGTTAAATTACATTTTTTTAAATTTTGAAGAACTACATTTGAAAAAACGGACTTACCTGACTCATATTCATAACCATGTTAATGCTTGTACAATTGCACATAATATGCATTCGCAACAAAGTTATAAACAGTGAATGGACATGTGGAGAATTGTACAACCGTTATATATGCAATTTATTAATTTTTTTTTACTTAAGATTTGTTATTCACATAACACATCTATTTATGCATGTTATTTATGTCAGTAACGACTGCTGATCAGTCTTAATCAAGGTCAAACAAAAGTTTCTGTTTGCGTGTGTTTGTTTGTATGTCTGACCACGAATGATCCTCTGCAGCAGGCAATTATTGCCACTTATTGACTTAAAATTAGACTATGCAAGATAACACATACACAACACATACAGTGGCTCAGGCAACTGTGGAAAAACTGATGGCAGGCCTTTTGTTGCTGTCTGACCCCCACTAAGCTGCATGACCTTATGCAGGTCCAGCTTAAAATTAAAACAGCCTTGCCCTGTTTCCGTAACTGTGATTGTCAGGGTTTAATTCATTTCCTTGGATGCTTAAATGATTACTTCTTGGAAGTAGAAGGTATTATAACATCATAATGTAATATTGCATCAAAAGAATGAAGACCAATAAATATAACAAAGTGTGGACTGTTAGACAGCGTGTCTATGTATGTGTGCCACATTGCGGGACCTCTCCAGTCTCATGTGTCGTTCTAATTTTGTCTCTTTTGCTGCTGGCTGTGCGTGTGGAACAGCTCAAGTTAACTAGCAGCAAGAACCCCCTCGAGTAATGTCCATTTAAATCTCTTAATCCCACATGCTTTAAACAGTGCACTGAATTCAGCAGCCAACAGTGTTCCGATGTATTTCTACAACTTTTTTGTTGTTGAATTTAAACACCCACAGGTCCAGCTGGACATGAATGGACACTGTACAAAGAATGTGACACTAGCAGCTCAGTGTTAACCACTTTTCCAACTTTTTGTATGTTTTAGATTCCGATGCAGAGGTCGCAGGAGCCCCTGGTGCTCCTCTAGATGTGTATTGTCAGGAGGCTAATAAAGACTATGTGATCGTTACCTGGAAACAGCCTGCTGTGGACGGAGGCAGCCCCATTCTGGGTTACTTTGTTGACAGGTATAAGTTGGCAAAGTATGCAAAAGCTTGAACACCCCTGGTCACATGACATCAAAGTGAAATTATGTTAAAGTACTCTCTATAGAGAACAAATCCATATATTTTTTAACTGTTTAACTGACATTAACTCTTGGCTTGCCAATAATTCAGCAAGCCAACAGTTAATGTGAATAAAAATGTAGAAGTGTTTACTTACAAATGCATATGAACTTCTCATAAGAACTGCCAACACACCTCTAAAAATATATTTAAAGACTTATTCGTGAATTTTAAAATAAAAATTGGACTATCTGCTGTTCAGCTTCATGCACCATCATCTGTGAAACAATAAAAAACTACTTTAGAAAACACAACGAAGAATGACAAACAGGATAACAAAAGGACTGGTTTAATGTGAACTAAACCAAGAGAACATGTGCTATATGTAATAAATTAGTATAGTCAGTTCATGTTTTTATTTATATTTTAAATATTTATGAAAGGTGGATGTTTAAGACAGATGTTATCGATAACCTCTGACCAATCATGTCACTGCTAATTTTAAACCACAAAGAAGAGCACACAGCAACAGCCAGGACCAGAAATGTTTGTACACCCGTAATTGAATGTATGTCCTGCATAAGATGAAAGGTATTTTGATCTAATGGCCAGTGGTCAAATGCTTGACATTTGTGTCTGAGGAAAATATAAAGTAAATAGTGATGTTGATCCCAGTCCATGAGTTTATTCAACTGTAAATGTAAAAAAATGTTTTTTTCAAAGGCGCTCTAAATCGAGTGAGGAGTGGTGGTACATTTGGAGAATCTTTGTGTAATCTCTGTATAGTTTCATGCATGCTATTTTATAGTTTTGATATGTTCATTATTATTTGAAAATATGGAAAATAGAACATGGGAAATGAGTATCCAGTCGTTTGGCTGCTGCTGTGTTTAGATTCATTTCTTAAGGGCAGTGCAGATTCCATCATACGGGCAGATGGGCAAAATGACACCACCCTCTGGTGGTCCTGCTATGTCCTCTCTCTCTCTCTCTCTCTCTCTCTCTCTCTCTCTCTCTTTCTTTTCTCTCCCTCTGTCTTTTCCTCCCCCTTATCTAATTTTCTCTTTATCATTCTGTCGCTCTCTCTGTCTAGGTGTGAAGTTGGTACCACACACTGGATTCAGTGTAATGACACACCAGTAAAGTTTGCCCGTTTCCCTGTTACTGGTCTGGTAGAAGGCCGCAGCTACACTTTCCGTGTGCGCACAGTAAATAAGTGTGGCATGAGTCATCCTTCTCGAGTGTCTGAACCTGCAGTGGCCATGGACCCAGCAGACCGCGCTCGCAAAGGTGTGAATATGTGACCATGAATAACATTAGTAAAATTAACAACACTTTATTTATTGCCTCTCATACATTAAAGTGCTCCTTGCAGTCTATGTGCTGTTAAAGCAGTCAAAGAAAATCATAAAAGACAAACACAAAGAAATAAAAAACAAAAAATATATTTAACAATAAAAGTAATAGTAGTAGTACTACAGTAAAGTAGTAATAGCAGCATAGTATGAGCAGCTGTAAAATAAGTACTCATAAGAAATATAAAACATTTATTTGTACATGATAACACCACTCTTACATAGAAATTTTCCCACTTAGTACTCTTCCAAATTAATGTAATGTAATGTAACTTGGAACTTCACTGTGTATTGAATTGTCCATATCTTTCCCACTCTACCTCTGTCTCCTGTCTTGCTCATGGAAGGAACCTCTGCACCGTGGACAGGCCAGATCATTGTGACGGAAGAGGAGCCTGTTGGTACATGGACCATTTAAAATTGTTTCAGAGCATGTAGACCTGAATTATTTTAGCTTATTGCATTATTTACATTGCAACAAACGTAATGTGAATCGATCAGTTGATCTGAGGCAAATTCTATTTAGATCTTAACAGAAGTTGTATCTTATGTTAATAAAACTGCTGCATTTTTCTTACTTATTTGAAAAGAAAAAAATGTAAAAGTCAAGCTTGTTTGACCTTTTCTTTTCTGCCAAGTTTTGATGGACATTTTGATACATAATACTTTATCCCTACCACCTTTCTACAACTTCTATAGAGGGTGTGGTTCCCAGCAAACCTTGCGACTTGATAGTTAGCGAGGCAACCAGGAACTACGTTGTGCTAAGCTGGAAGCCTCCTAAAGAGAAGAAACATGAGGGGCTCATGTACTACGTTGAGAAGGTCAGAAACGTCCTGTTTACATTAGACATGTACTGTAGGGGACCAACCTTATATATACATTTTATCAGCGATATCTGTTAGTCTCTGAAAGTGTGAATGTGTACTTCTGTGTTTGCTACAGTGTGTATCTGGCACAGACAGCTGGCAGCGTGTGAACACTGAGATTCCAGTAAAGTCTCCACGCTTTGCGCTTTTTGATTTGGCTGAGGGGAAATCCTACTGTTTCCGCGTCCGTTGCTGTAACTCTGCCGGCGTAGGTGAACCTTCAGAGCCCACCGAAGCCACTGTAGTAGGAGACAAACTGGGTGAGAAAACCTCTCCCTTTTGGCATTCTCCATTATTTCATTAACAATAACACATGCAGTTTTAAAATATCTAAAATAACATAATATTAGTGTCAACTGTAGTCTTGTATGTTTTTTGATGACTTTCATTTAATCGGTGCCAGTGAAATATGAAGCTCAATTTAACAGTTTATCATACCTCTCTCTCCAGATATCCCGTCCGCCCCAGGCCGTGTAGTGCCAACACGTAACACAGACACATCTGTAGTAGTGTCATGGGAGGCATCACGAGATGCTAAAGAACTGGTGGGCTACTACATTGAGAACAGTGTTGTTGGGAGCAATGTTTGGGAGCCCTGCAATAACAAACCTGTCAAGGCCACCAGGTACAGTGACTTCACACACACACACACACACACACACACACACACACATTCTCACACTCACACACAAGAACACATAAGAACTACTACAGACAGAAACAAAGGAGGATATTAGAGACAGTGTCTTACAAAATATATTACACGTAGTGGTAGTTATTTCACACATTTTTTATATCACCGTTGAATCTCTTTCATTATTTCTCTACAGCTGTTTTAATCAGGGAATGGTCTGCTTCAACACACCTCACTATTTCTGACATCATGACCATATTCTGACGGAATGAGGTCACTTTAGGGGAATCAAAGAACTTGAATTGCTTTCCCATGTCAACTTCAGCTGCCAACCTCATGTGCTAAATAGGGGCTCACATGGTTCTCTTGGCTGGGGCTGAGGCTTCACCACTTTCTCACCTTCATTACAGTACAGTCACCCCCCAGCTGGCCTTGTCAGACACTGGGTGACAATACTGAAAAATATCTTGCTTTCAACACTAAGGAGTGAGGTGATCCTGGCCTACTTGATGTTACTTGAGTTCTTCAAGCAAAAACATAATTTTTTCCAATACATTGAAGCCACTTTTTTTTCATAACTGACTGAATTCTACTCGACCCTGACTCTAACTTGTGTTGTGGTGACGCCTGTGATATAATGAGGCACATGGAGTTTCAGAATTGAAGCTGTTAAATATGAATTGAGTATAAATATGCCTTGATGAAGATAATCAAGTACTAGTAAACAAATAATAAAAAAGTAACAATGAAAGACTCTTCTCTTTTTTCTTGCGTGCAGGTTTATATGCCATGGCTTGACGACAGGCGAGACGTACATTTTCCGCATTAGAGCAGTTAATGCTGCTGGAGTCAGTGAGTTCTCACAGGAGTCTGAAGCCATTGAAGTTAAAGCTGCCATTGGTGAGTCCACTCTTTCAGAAATGTGTTGCAAGAGTGTATTAATTTGTGTTCATACTGTTGTATAAAATGTCTAAACGTATAGCTTTTCCAAATATGTTTGTCTAATTGTGAAGTAGTTGTAAAGTTTTTTTGGAGAGTAATATTATGACCCAGCTGTTCTGCTGTTGACTTCACTTCTGTTCTGCTCATTGAGAACGTTTTTTCAGCTCCGTACACCATCAGCATTCAGATTCCCTCCGTGTTCCACACCATTGTTCCACTTTTTAACTTCCCATGTTTTCTGCTGCACTGTAGCAATGGCAAGCGTGCACCCACATACCCTGCAGCTCCGCCTGTGTCCCTTCCAGAAGGCGGGGTCAGGACTTGTAGGCTTCCTCTAGTTTGGGTCGCAAGTGATCCAATGTAGCGGTGACTACAAAACCAGCTCACCCGCTTCCTTTCACACACCCCCTGCCCACCCTTCCACTCCTGAGTGTCCCTTCTTAATCTCTTGCGCTATTCTTTTACCCCTGATGCCCTTCTGAGCTAAGTTGCTTGCTTTGGTAACTACTGAGGCTTTGTGCTAAGTTGCATGTTTCCCTTATGAAAAACACATGGCAACTAGGCCCAAGATGACCTCTTCTGGTCAGCTGCAACAAAATATTATTTTTTAACAACATGTTACATGTAACACCAATGTAATAACGTGCTCAGCTTATTAAATATGTTTAATTTAATGTGTTAAATGCTGGATTGGCACGTCCATATTGACAAACCAGCCAGTTGCCTTTTAGAAAGGGTGCCAATCCCCATCTACCCCAACAAAAAAAAATCGCCTGGACTAGAAAAACCTGGCATAATGAAATGGACTAAAGCTGGAGGCATCAAAATGCTGTTTTATACAAGGGAGTAAAATGTTATGCGCTGGCACCGATTAAATGAAAGTCATCAAAAAAAAATTTTTACTTGCTATAACTTACTCTTTTTACTATTTATTTGGGGGAACCTTAGTAACACAATTAGTGGTCTGTTATTACTGGAGGAAATTATTGTGTCTTTTTGTCAAATACTGTTTTTTTTATCAAGGGTTAGCGCAAAGCAGGCTACAGCCACTGTACAACACCGTATCTCCCTTGCATGAATGCTAGTCCTTCCCTTTTCTCTAGGGATGCACCAGTATCTAAAGTATGTCAACAAATAAAATGCTGATATTTTAATGCATATCTCAGTGTTACCTAAACATTCTGCTCTTAAATATTGGTTTGAAATTTAACCAGCCAATTTCAAACATTTATCTTCCAATACCAGTATGATTTTGATACTATCGTGCATCCCTACTTTTTCTCTATAACCTCTCCTCTCAATCCAGCATACTCATCCTATCAAAATCCTTTCTAGTTTCTCTCGTTTTATTTTATCTCCTTGTTTTCCTGCTGCTCGTCTTCTCTCTCCTTTGGCCTGCCTCTTTCCAGATGTCTCTGTTCAGCCATCTTGTCTTCATTTTCACTCTGTGTCAAATGGAGACTTCATTTTGTTTTTCCTCCTTGATTAACTCTTCCCTTTTGTTTCTTATTGGTAGTCAACTGATTATAATAATGAGCAAACACTGATAGTGACATGTATAACTTGTTCATGCATGCTGTTGCTGAAAACTGAAAGCAATGAAGTTAAAGGAAATAGTGAATGTTAGATGTGAATGTGTTTGTAGAAGTAATGTAGTAGTGTGTTTGTAGAGTAATGTTTTAGGTGAATGTGCGTGACTTCTATTGAGCTCTGTTTTTGTTTTCTCTTGCTGTTCCCTGATAACTCTTGTAGGGGGCGGTATTCCTCATGGTGTGTTTCTGGAGTCGGGGGGTAATATGGTCGGACTAACTCAGCACAGTCCATGCAGGGGGGGCAGGCATGCGCCCCCTCGTCCCCCTGCTACCACGCCGCTAACTCCTCTATCTAATGTTAGCCAGGGGTCTGGGGGAAGGGCCAATAACGCAGTTCCCCCAGGGCCTCCGAGCACACTGAGCAAAGGCTTAGAGGGTAAGAGAGGCAGTTTAGCCTGGGCACCCGAACTCAGCTATGAACCGGCCACTGAATCCAGCACCAGTTTAAACACCAAAACAAGCAAAGAATCTGGTGCTGGGCTGGTGGCCGAACAGGTTTCTCACACCTCCAGTGAAAGGGCAAAGGAGTCCATGACAGAAGTGCTGGCAAAATGTAAGTCCTCACTAGACTCTCCTCCAGAGCGAGGGAGAGAGCAAGAAAGAGAAAAAGGGCGCAGAGGCTCAGGTGAGAATGTGAAGTGAGAGCGTCATTTTTTTTTCCAACTCTCTGGAGCGCCGCCCATCTTCATCCTTCCTCAGAGTTGAGCTGTCTTTTTTCCTTTCCTTTCATTTTATCTCTTCTTTTTTTCTTGTCTGGTCTCAAACGTATTGCTTCCACTTTTCTTTTTTTCATGTCATTCCTGCGAGTTTGAGTGATAAACTTCTCACTTTCTTTATCTTTTCTCTTTGACACCAAATTTTCTGACATTTGTCACTGTATATTAACTACTGTCTCTTCCGTTATGTTACCGCATGGAGTGAGTCGATTTCAATGTATTTACAAGGAATTGAATGGTTAATTATACTTTGCTCATGGGTAAGTTTTTAAGAACTCATTGTGTTTGTAACACCTCTCTCGCAAACACAGTGTTTTTTGGCACCTGTACACCTCCACAAGCAGTGGGCACCGCACTGGCCACACTCCCTACCTCATAAGAGAGTCCTACTTGCAGTTTCAATCACTTTGCACGAGATTCTAGGATTAGAAATTCTGGAATTGGGTAGAAATATTCTGTCAGCTATGACCGGTGAAATGTATAGCAGTCTTAGATAGACAGACGCGACATATCAGTTATTTAGCCCAATGACACAGTTTATTTGAAAAGCAGCATGAAGAGCTTTTTTGGTTTAAAAAAAAAAGCTAGATGAAGAGACTGAAGTCTGTTTAATACCAACACAATAAGCAGTAATCGTAAAATTCAGAGTATTATATTTAGGACATTTTTTAAATAGGCCTATAGTTAATTTGGTTTACTGTCTTTCGTCCGCATTGAGGCTTCAGTCTCTTTCCAGCTAAATGATTCTTAGTAATTTTCCTAAAAGCTAATTTGAGTCCTCCACTATATCAGCCTCTCCTGCTCCACCCTATGGCATCACTATACTGGAAAGCGTGCGGGACTCTATGGTGCTTGGCTGGAGGCAGCCCACTTTCATCGGTGGCGCCGACATTATCGGATACTTTGTGGATTACCGCGAGGTCATCGGTGGAGTGCCTGGAAAATGGCATGAGGCTAACATCAAGGCAGTCAGTGAGCGTGCATACAGAGTGAGTTTTTCAATAGACCACCACTGTTTCTTCTGAGTATACCGTTTTTAAACCTGAAGACCTATATGAGCCCACCTTTTAATTCCCCACTCTCATAACTATCACAACATACATCACTACAGTCCAAAAAATCTCCATGTCATTTTTGTAGATTTCTGTGAACTGTGTAATTTAATACATTGATATTTGTGACATCACAAATATGATGGATTCAAGATGGAGCTTTACACAGCTCGATTTCAATATAAATTAAATAATGACATTTTGCTCTTTGGAATTTCGGATGTTCATCTTTCTCCTCGAACTTTCTCTCCTTCTCCCCAGGTTTCAGACCTGAAAGAAAATATGCTGTATCAGTTTCAAGTTCGTGCTGCAAACATGGCTGGTGTGGGAATCCCTTCCCTGCCTAGTGAAACCTTTATATGTGAGGAGTGGACTATTGCTGTGCCAGGTTTGTGTGAGTGTGTGTGTGTGAGGAAGAGCATTTTATGACTGACAGGTATAGTTGACCTCTAAACACTAGCTTAAACTCAGCAAAAGCATAGAAAATATGAATTAAAAATGTTCAAGATTGTTTTCTAAAGAGCATGTGTACTTATTCCATTAGGAAAATCAACAAAATATGTAATTTGGCCAGTATATGTTTTATGTAGTATATTATCAGTTATTATATTTATTACTTAATTATTGTCAGTGAACTGTTTTGATAGTTTTACACTATCATGACAGTGAGTAGTGCCACCAGGTTTGTTGAAACACCCATGCATTTAAGGATTAAAAAGTTTTAAAAGTCATTCTTCAGTCATTTCAGATACTTGTCTTTTATCATAGGACCCCCACATGACCTCCAGGTGCAAGAGGTGCGTAAGGACTCTTTGGTGCTGCTGTGGAAACCACCAGTGTACCAGGGCCGCGACGAGGTCAATGGTTACTATGTTGACATCAAAGAGGCTGAAGCAGATTTTGAGACTTGGAAAGGAGTCAATGAGAAAGCCACCAGCAAGAAATACATGAAGGTGTGTGTGTGTGTGTGTGTGTGCTACAAAATAAGTGAAATGATGGTCCAATATTGTTTAAAGTAGGTGTTTTTGTACATAAAAGACATGTAGGAGAATAAGGTGGCTGATGTTTTGTCTTCGTGGTTCCAGATTAAGGATCTGAAAGAGGGCGTGACGTATGTTTTCCGTGTCCGTGCTCAGAACAAGGCTGGTGTGGGAAAAGCTTCTGAGCCAACAGAACCAGTGCTGGCTGAGACTAAACCTGGTAAATGTTATCTTTATATGCCGTGTTCTGGACACGAAGGATCTCTGAAGATGAAACTGTAAAATTCCAGACCAGAGATAAAGAATAACTACTGATCCAGTGAATTTATCAGTATAAATTTGTGAAGGTTTTTTTAAGCAGTGCTCACATTGAATGTTGAAAAAGAACAACATAAACACGCTTTTTCTTTCTAGGCACAAAGGAGCTGGTTGTGGATGTTGATGATGATGGCGTGATTTCTCTGAACTTCGAGTGTGAAACTCTCACTGCTGATTCACAGTTCGTCTGGTCCAAAAATTATGAGGAGTTTACAGAGTCTGCATGCCTTACAGTGGAAACCAAGGGCAACAAGTAAGTGTGTTTGTTTTGCTTATTGATCTAAACATTTGGATTTGGATATTTATTACAGTTCAGAATCAATTAAAATAGCTTTTAATCAGATCAGTCTATAATAAAAATTACAATGTTAGAAATCTACATACAGGCCCTGACAAACTAATTTAAGATCATAAAAATACTAAGCACCTGTTACAGACAGAATGTTTTATTAAAAAACTGTTTGGACATTTCTTTGTAAAAAAAAACATTGTGTAGTCCATTTTAGCAATATGGAAATTTAGTTTATGATGTAGTTTATTCTTAATATTGGAAGTTTTCATAAACAGTTTGATGTTCCAATTCTTATTTTGTATTCCTCTGTCATTTAAACAGCCTTTGACAATGCTGGAAAAAAAAATGCTGTCATTATGAAATTTATGAAAGTTGAAACATGTCTCTGATTTCAAATCAGCTAAATTGTATGTAATGGCTCCCGGGCTGGACATGGTGTGTCTATTTCATTCAGTTCAGTAAACTTTCCTTTGGCAGATCCAAAGCTGTCTTTAATGCTCCTTCTGAAGATGACCTGGGCATCTACTCCTGTGTCGTCACTCACACTGATGGGGCCTCCGCTAGCTACACCCTGACTGAGGAAGGTAAATTTATCAGGTTTCTTATTTCTTTGTTTGCACAGAACATGAGATGCATAGCACTGCAGGACTGGATGCCAAGCAAAATGTACAGATACTGAAATCAGTACCAATTCATATATATGTATAATTTCGATAAAACGTTTGTTGTTTGTGCATTAACAAATACTTATTTTTTATTCTAACATATATGAATCAGGCAGAAGCTGTAGAAACTGATTCATCATGAAAATAATCAAATGTGTTACGATACAGAGAACGTGTGTGAATTTTATATATTTGAAGGGCTCAAATACAATCAAAATATTTAAGATGGTTTTACTTGTTTCTGCTGGTTCTACTAGTATTCACCTATAAGGCTGTGTTCATGCTACCCATTTTTACCTCAGCCAGCAGGGCCTGTTCTGCTTTCATTCCCAAATGAAGCCACTGCAAGTGGTCAAAAGAGTGCTGCCAGCAGTGTCAAACTGTCAGAAAAATAAAAGTTTATTTTTTAATTATTTTTGATATGTTGCTTGAAAAGCACCACCTCTATTCTGCAAAAAAAACCAAAAAACAAAACAGAGGTCTAAATACCTTGTTACCATTTGTGTAATACCATGCTTTCACACTTTCTTTCTCGGTTTTGAGGGATGAACTAGAACTGATTTTGTACTGTTTTGTTTTGACAGGCCTGAAGGAGTTGCTGAAGATCAGCCATGACCACAAATTCCCTAGTGAGTACTGGATTACTGCATTACTGTCAGAGCAGGAATGAAAGCGCTACCTAGAGACCAGGTGTAGCATGAGGGAAGGGCCCAATCGCAGAAATACACGAGAGAGCAGGCTACTCACGCACTTTGCTATGCGAACGCTCCAAGCGGAGTTAGGATTCCCACCAAAGGAGTCCGCGTTCACACACGCACACAGAGAGGGGAGAGAGAGAGAGAGAGGACGAGCCTCAGGAGTACTCACGGTACCTATGTCGACACTGAGCATATGAGAGTGGTCTCACAATGACTGTGTGCTGTGCCAGCCTACCCTTCGGGCGTTTATACCCTCCGTGACGTCACTTCCGACGCCGATTGGCGCCACGCGACCAGGTGCGTGTGACAGTACCCCCCCCTCCAGGGCCGTCACCAGACGGACCCGGCTGAGAGGATACCCGAAGACGGTAGTCCCGGATAAGCTGGGGGTCCAGGATGAAACGTCCGGGGACCCAGCACCGCTCCTCCGGGCCGTAGCCCTCCCAGTCCACGAGGTACTGGGTGCCACGACCACGGGCTCGCGAGTCCAGGATCCGCCGAACGGTGTACGCGGGACCACCGTCGATGTTCCGAGGAGGAGGCGGGTCCGGAGCCTGGGGAGACAGAGGAGAGAAGAAGACTGGTTTTAGGTTGGATACATGAAACACAGGGTGAATTTTGAGACAGGCAGGCAGCTGGAGCCTGTAGGTGACAGGGTTGATCCGGTGGGTTATCTTGTAGGGTCCGACGTGACGAGGTGAGAGCTTCTTGGAATCCGTGAGGAGTTTGAGGTGACGGGTGGAAAGGTAGACCCTGTCACCCACGTGGAACAACCGTCCCGGAGGGTGCCGGCGCAGATGTTGTGCGGTGTAGCGACCGTTGGCCTGGAGGATGGATCTCCGGGCCCGGGACCACACCTGCCGGCACCGGCGGGCCAACTG
>JBBJLS010000011.1:15563756-15576326 GCA_037577275.1 Bryconaethiops microstoma
TACCCTTCGGGCGTTTATACCCTCCGTGACGTCACTTCCGACGCCGATTGGCGCCACGCGACCAGGTGCGTGTGACAATTACCCATAATCCCGTTACATACATTATTGCAAATATGCTGCTTCTTCGCAAGAATTACGCAGGAACTTCTTTCAAACGTTAACTGTTTCAACTGCTTTTATATGCTTGTGGCCTCACATTTTTCCTCTAAATGTCAGTGATTCTTGAAGTGTTCTCTCACTCTCACTTCTCTGCCTTTTCCTTTTTTTTCCTCTAGTTATTCCCCTTAAGTCAGAGCTAGCTGTTGAGCTGCTGGAGAAGGGTAGAGTTCGTTTCTGGCTACAAGCTGAAAAGATTTCACCCAACGCCAGAATTGAATATGTGTTCAATGACAATTTGATAAACCAAGGAGATGTGAGCACATATGCTGTTACAGTGTATACACACACACACACACACACACAGAATCTGTAATAGTCGTAAAAATCTTTTGTCCTATAAATGGTCATTTTATAAGCAAAAGGAACATTTTTAACATCTGAAATGTTGGCACAATGCAGGGGAAACTGGAATTTTCAAATGGTGTAAACAAAATAGAAAAATGAAATTAACTTGGTTTTTAACCATAATATAATAAAATTCATGTGTCAGGAAGGCACCATTTCAGTTTTCATGTCCAAGTACAGGCGACACCTGAAATTACATTACAAGAGCACGAGTGAATTGTGAAAAAAACATGAATTTGTAATGTGGTAAAAAAAAAACTGCATATAAATGCCTATTTTAATTGTCTAAACCCTAAATATGCCCCCAAATATGCTTAATTAATTTCATTTTAACTCAGTACATTACCCTTTGAAAAACAAGTAAAGGTAAATGCGGGAAACTGTTCTGATACGGGAATGCTGGACTCGAGCTGCCAGAGATGCGTCACAGGGCAGCAACCAATCAGCAGCAAGGAGAAATGAATAACGCTCTGTAGATTGGCTACTTTCAAACCTCCTGCCTCTGAGTACAGCGGTATTTCACCATCCCAAGATGTCTTTTTTGTTGCTATGTTTTCTCTCGACAGTACTAAAATATTTATACTGTTATATTTTATATGGAAATTTAGCTGCGTTTACGTTAATATTTATATTACAAAAGTAGTACATACATTTTCTTAATAATGTAGCAGTATAATGCATGAAAAATTATACATTGCCACTTAAAAAGCAAAAAAAATGCAGAGGATAATTGTGGTTTCTGCAAATTTGCGGCAGTTTCCGCAAACAGTTATTAGTTCGGTTCTAAGAAAAAAATCCGTGAGCGACCGAGGCCACAAACTCTGAAGGACGACTTTGTGGGGGTACACTGTATATCTAAATATCTACATACAAGCATATCAGTTGTGTTGGTTTTAAGAAATTGTTCTTTGTCTATTTCAGAAATACAAGATGAACTTTGATAAGAATACTGGCATCATTGAGATGTTCATGGAGTCACTGGGTAAAGAGGATGAAGGAACATTCACTTTCCAGCTACAAGATGGCAAAGCCACCAACCAGTCCAGCCTGGTGCTAATAGGAGATGGTACACACACTGTAAACTAGTACTCATAGCACACACACTGTAATAGTGCATCAAGTTTGCTGACGAGTGTGTCTGCACACACATTTATCTGTTTTACAGTTTTCAAGCAGTTACAGAAAGAATCTGAGTTCCAGAGAAAAGAATGGCACAGAAAACAAGGTAGAATTTTACACCATATATGTGTGTTTGTGTTTGTCAGTGGTTGGGTTTTAATCATGTGTATTCCTCATAGGTCCTCACTTTGTGGAGTATCTCAGTTATGAGGTTACCCCTGAGTGTGTTGTGAGACTGAAGTGCAAGGTAAGCTTTTATTTTAGTTCACTTCAGCTACAATGAGCTCCTGATTTTAGGTTCACTTACCTTTTATCTACACCCATAGACCATTTTATCAGAAACACCTTCCGTGTAGGTCCACATTGTGTGTTTACTGTTACTGTAACCCCTCTGTTGTTGCACAGTTTATTAACCCCTCTATACTTTCTAATTAAAAGAGACCACGACAGTTCCACTGTTAACCATACAAGTCATTTGGGTGGTAAATAGTAAAGTGGATATATGTCTATATGATTGTGGATATATGTCTATATGTGACTCCTTTTAGGTTGGTAACATAAAGAAGGAAACAGTGGCACTGTGGTATAAGGATGGAAGAGAGATTAAGGCCAATGAGAAACTTGACTTCTCTGAGGGTGTGCTGAACCTGGAGATTGCCCAGGTAACATACATTTATCTGACACTTTTAGACAAAAAACAAATGATTGTCAATGAAATAATAATGTTCTGTGAAAGCATTAACAAACACTTTTGAGTAACTCGAAACTACCATCCTCACTCCTCATCAAGCAAGAACACTGTCCCTGATACCGTCTTTGGAAATAAATCAGGGTACGGAGGGAAATTATGATGACTGATTCACACTGACCTTAATAAACGGTTGCAGTTCCTATTCATATCGAACCTATAAAAATGAATGTAACACCTGGCAGAGTTTAAGGTTGAGGAAGTTTAAGGTGGAGGAGACACAAGTTTAAATGTGTTGTGTGGGGAGTTTTAAAACCTTGTTCTTTTTTTTAAATTCAGCTCTTTATGACTTATCTCTTAAAATTGGGCCTATTTTCTCTTTATTTGACTAAGAGCAAAAAAATGAATTCAGTGCTTTAACGTTACACAAACTATCTATGTTCTGTCAAACAATTGAAGTTGAGTTATTACTGTCACTGTGTAGTGGCTGTCTCGAGTCTACAGATGTCAAAAACATGGCAAAAAAGTCAAAAGGGTTTTTTTTTTCCAAATACAAATGTAGTATTGGTTGAATGTTAATCTACACTTTTTGTATAAAAAGGGTATCAGTGTATTTATGCATTGCAGGTACCTTTCAACTGTGTTCACACTGTATATTTGATTCACAGCAAAACGACACAGGAGTGAATGATGGCACAGTCTTCAAGAAGCTCAAAGTCTGGATCATTAGTCAATAATCAAACTGAGTCACGCTCATGTGGCCAGTAACTTTGCCTGAGAATGTTCTATCCTGCTCGCTCGCTGTCACTCTTACAGTCTTTCTTGACTGTATCAAATGACAAATCATTTGATAATACTGGATGTGCTTTCCAATTCATATCTGTCATGTAGCTGTACAGATTTTTACCACTCTGTGATTTCATTGAGTCATCCCTTCCGTCATCTCTCTGTCTTTTGCGTTTATGTTTGTTATGATATTTATCATCTCTGTTCTATTTGCACAATTTGTTTTGCACCTTCTTGTTTTTGTGCTTTTTGCTTTCTGTCTAGTTAGTGTCCTGCAGCATCCCTCGCAGGGAGAAAAGCCTGGCTTTTCTGGTCTGTGATTATTTTTTAGATTAATGTGACTTTTTTGTGTTTGATATGTAACTGTGTTCTTGTGTGTGTTTGGTAGATCTCTAAGAAGGATGCAGGTGTGTATGAGGTGATTGTAAAGGATGACAGAGGAACAGATAAATCCACACTCAACCTGACTGACCAAGGTGACTCGCACTGTTCTTTTTCTTTCTTTCTCCTCGGCTCTTTATCGTTCTGATAATCTGAAAGTAACCAGTACTTTTCTCTGCTCAAATTTATAGGATTCAAGGATCTGATGAACCAAGTCTTCAGTGTTATTGGTAAGGCACTTTGTTCCTTATTAATGACATAGCACGTGAGGTTATAATGGCACGGATGAAATCTTTTAAATGGACTATATCCTATAGTCATTTTTCTGTTCATTTTTACGAGATCATTTTCCAACCTGTCCTCGTTGCTTAGAATTAACCGTTTGGTTATATTTCTGTGCCTTTTTTAGTCATGTATATAAACGATCTTTGTTCTGACTGGCTAAATCATTCAGAAAGCAGAAACTTGAAATGCTGTACTGCAAGTATTGCATGATATTTAGCTTAAAATCAAGTCAGTTGTCTGTATATAACACTTTTTACAGTGGATGTTTTCCGAAAACTGCATAACAGAATCCAGGCCGAGCCCCAGACTTGTAAAGCTTAATTATACTTTTCCAGTCTATTGGTGGCATTTGTGATAGTAGTTTTGAGTGAACTGCACTCAAGATAGTGTGTGTGTTTGTACAGCAAACTCCTCCACTCCTCTGAAGATCCAGAGCACAGAGCAGGGTATCCGCCTCTATAGCTTCGTCAGCTATTACAACGATGAACTACACGTCACCTGGCACCATAAGTAAGTGTGTGTGTGTGTGTGTGTGTGGGTATGAAAAAGAAAGTCTATATGTGGCAGTCTTTTCTGAACTGACTGTATCTGTATAGTGTCTGATTGTGTATTAACACACTCTCTCAATCAGGGATGCTGCGATTGCATTTACTGATCGCATTACGAGTGGTGTGGTAGGAGAGCAGCTATGGCTGCAGATTTCTGAACCAACAGAGAAAGACAAGGGCAAATATGCCATTGAGTTCTTTGATGGGAAAGGTGGATTGAGGAGAACAGTAGAACTGTCTGGACAAGGTGACTCCACACACACTTTCATACAAACATTACCATTTGTGAACTTGCAAAAGGCAGCACTAAATGTTATGTCTCATTTCATGTTTTCAGCATATGACGATGCCTATGCAGAATTCCAGAGACTTAAGTAAGTCCCTGAAAGATGTGGCCTTAGTCGGTAGTTCACATTTGTAATATAGGTGTGAACCGCTAAACCTTCAATGCCTCACTAACTTACCTTCTATCCCTTTTTTCTCTCTTTTTTTTGAATTCTTGCTTTCAGAGCTGCAGCCATTGCAGAAAGAAGTGAGTACACATATACATGCACATACACAAAAAGTCATATGCAAAAGTCAAATGTCTTTAGTCAGAGTACATGTTTTGTTGATTTGCTGGAGTGACAATTAGTTAACTTAAAAATGACCTACAACATTTGTTTGTGCATTGTTTGAGAGTTTGACATATAAAATATAAAAAATGTGTGACAAAATTAACATTTTATGTTCAGCTAAATGAACAGTAAACAGTAAACAGCTGTGCATAAAAATGTGCTGATGTGTGTTGTGGACATGGGGGGTGGGGGGTGGGGCAGGGGTGCACGCAGAGCTCTAAAAGTGGGAGGAGAGAAACAAATACTTGGTTCTGGCACCCATGTCTGAAGACGATATGAACTTACTTTCTGTTTAAATATCAGCAAAACATATCATTTGACCTGAGGAGGACAAAAGTGATGTGTATTTAAAGTGACCTGCATATAAAAACCCAGGCACACACACATGCACAGCTCCACTGAAGTCCGAGTTTCAAATGTTCCTCTCCTTATACAGATCGTGCTCGTGTGGCAGGAGGTCTGCCTGATGTAGTTACCATCCAGGAGGGCAAGGTAATGACTACATTTACATTAGGACTGCTCAATATATTATTTGTTACTCATTTGTCAGTACTTCCAGCGCAGAATGCTGCAATACGCAAATAAGCCTTCTAATCACATTTTTTGTACTTTTTGTACTTTCTTCTCTATGTAAGTACTCTGGTCCATGTAACACATTCTAATACATTCTAGGGCACAATACAATCATAAGATGTAATTGTAACTTGAATACAGCTTGTGTTTATTTAAACTGTTAAATGTTCATTTATGTGTATGTCAGTTTTCAAGAAAGGCTTTTATTGATGTCATGAAACTGCCATAATGGAAGTGTGGGCTTCTCTGCACAATATGCACATATACATTGCAGTATTAATCTATGTGTTCACCTGGTCCAGAACTTTCTATGATTTGAGATTTTCTTTTCCTCAAGAAAAAATTAATAAAGCACACTATAATTACATGTTTAATCTACTTCCATCTGCTCTACTCTAGTCACTGAACCTGACGTGTAATATCTGGGGTGACCCTGTGCCGGAAGTGACCTGGCTGAAGAATGAAAGAGAAATGGTGTCAGATGATCATTACATCCTCAAGTTTGAGTCTGGCAAGTTTGCCAGCTTCACCATTACTACCGTCAACACCAGCGACTCGGGCAAATACAGCATTCTGGTCAAGAACAAGTATGGCACGGAGAGTGGCGACTTCACCGTAAGTGTCTTCATCCCTGACGATGAGCCCGGCAAGAGAAAGTAGAAAATGTGTAAAGAAAATATGTATAAAGTTCAAAACTACAAGAACCAGCTGAAAATGCCTTGAAAATCCCTCGTGTCTTCCAAAAGGGTTAGCTGACCGTATTGTTGTGAATTAGATATCTAGCACTGACAGGACCATTATACCAAACGCAAAAAAACAAGCAACCCTGCATTCAAATAGAATTATTAAATGTTTTGGGTGAGAATAGAATGGTGCTAAAAACAAAATATAGGTTTGTTTTGGTCCAATTTTTCATCAAACCACCACAACAATATCCCACAGTAACAAATTGAGAAACTGTCAGTGCAATGTATACTTTATCATATTTTTGGGGTAACGTATTGAAAGTAATACACAAGAAAACAGGTCTCCTATCCTGACATTGACACCTATTTGCCAGCCCCCTTTTGTTTCTGTTCTACTTCTAGTCACACCTGAGCCAGGCGATGAGCGTCTTACAACTAAGTACTTTTAATCAGAACAAAAATGTTGGTCCTTGAACTCAGCAAACCCTTCCTAATGGCATTATTCAATTTCTCTCAATATTAACCAATAATGCTTTGAACAGTGTCTGTTACGCTGAGTGGTCTAATTCAGGTTTATGGCAGCACTTTAGTTACAGTATTCTGTTGTGTTTGCGTGTATGTGCGTGTGTTGTAAAATACCACAGCACTGATTTGTGCATGAAAACGTTAAAACTGAAGAAGAAATTGATGCTCTGAACATTCAGATTCACTTTTGCTGTTCCATTTGTAGTTACAAATGTG
Source organism: Bryconaethiops microstoma (assembly GCA_037577275.1). Lineage (NCBI taxonomy): Eukaryota > Metazoa > Chordata > Actinopteri > Characiformes > Alestidae > Bryconaethiops > Bryconaethiops microstoma. The sequence goes on from JBBJLS010000011.1 coordinate 15,570,685, forward strand.
TGCAGATTATGCTTTTTAGTGTGTCATCACACATGAATAAATCACTGCACGGTAATGATAACATCACATCCTCTCACGTTTCAGTAGTTACACACCTCCTACCTGCACCTCCTTTACTCCTTTGCTTAGGCTACAACACCACTTCCCTGACACTTCATAGCAGTTTTGACATCACTGCATCAGTGTATTAAAGTTTTAGCATCACTTTTCTGTCATTCTGTAATGACGTCACTGTGCCTGTCCTGTTTCCAATAAACGGAGCACATAATCCCTCACTTTTCTCTCTGTGTGATTTCAATGTGTCTCATTCTTGCCCCACCTCCTGCCTCTGCTCTCCTACTCCATCCACCTCACTCTCATCCCTCCTCGCTCACGGCCCTGCACCTGATGCGGATGACCTTACCCTGGACACCTGAGGACAGGAGTGCCCACCTTATTATACCACAAATAATCTCTTTCTCCCATACACATATGCAATCTCTGCCTAACTGTCACACAGACATGAAAACACACAGAACAAATAATGTAAAATGCATCAATGTGAATGAATATGGTCTTCTGCATTATGTTGCCTATTATTTATTCATTTTAATTAATTGCATATTTATTAAATTGTTTATAAAGAGAATGAAATGCAAAATGTGAAGAAAGAAAATGAAACAATGGTACCGTAGTCTTTAAGAGATAATCCAATCAAAGTTGGGTAAAACTTTATTTGAGGGTGACATTCAAAAGGCACTCATAAAAACTTTATATGATACTAAAGAAATATGCATTAGTATCATATAATATATATATAGTGTAGTAGCATTTATGAATATCTTATGCTTGTAATCACATGATAAGAAGATCAACAAGTCAATTACATTGTGTTGACACAAGGGGCTCAAACTTCAATGAGGGATATTTTTTCTGTTTCAAACAATAGAACCCATAAGGCAGTGGCCTACTTAAAAACACCATTTTTTAAAAGTAGTGCTTTGTAATTGTTATCCGATGCTCATTTATATGTTATGAAGTTGTTATGTTGGTAGCCAGCATAAAAAGTGACTGAAAAAGAGCCTGCCAGCATACCAGTAATATGCCCTTTCATTTAAGTGCAATGCTATTCCATGTGCATATCACTTAATGAACTATCATTTTAAGCCCAGCCCCTGGACAGCTCTTGCTGGGTACTCTAGGGGAGGGTAGCGTAGGAGAGGCTAGAGCAGGCAGCCCAGGGCCAGTAGCTGGCAGCCCAGAGCCACTCGACCTCCTATGTCCATTAGGGGAGTATCTGGGCATGTTAGCGAAGCCCCTTAAGCCCATACCACCCTCAGGTAGCCTGTTAATCCAGCAGCTAAACCCGTTAGCCCAGCAGCTAAGCCCATTAGAGGGGCCTGTAGTCGCAGAGGGATCTTTAGAGGGGCTAGGAGAAGCAGCAGGGGGGTTTTTAGCTACAGAGAGCCTGTAATAGGGGCCTATAACTGCAGTGGTGCCTGAAGCAGCAATTGAGCCCGTTAGCCCAGCCGCCAAGCCCGTTAGCCCAGCCGCCCTCTGCAGCGGGGCCTTTAGGAGGGCCGTTAGCCACAGAGGGACCTTTAGGAGGAGTCTTTAGCCACAGAGGGCACGTAGCAGCAACAGAGGGGCTAGGTAGCACCGCAGAGGCCCGAGAGGGGCTGGGTAGCTCAGAAGAGGCCCGAGAGGGGCTAGGTAGCACAGCAGAGGCCCGAGAGGGGCTTATGAGAGATCAAAAGGGGCCTTTAGCCACAGCAGAGGGGTCTATAGCCAGCTGAGAGGGGCCTTTAGCAGGTAGAGGGGGGCCAGAAACCCCACCAGGGGATGGGGGTCTCCCCCAGAATTTTTTAGGGGGGTACTGGAGTTATTATGGGCTTCAGAGGGGCTCCCTGGGAGAAAGTGGACCCCAGAGTCAAGGAGGTGCTGTCAGTAGGGGGCCCCGCACCATAGGACTGTGAGGGATTCTCTGCGGAAGGGCTCCCAGGAGGGGGCCTTACCCGGGAGTGGGCTTCACCCCCGAGGACAGTAAGGGGCTCCCCGGTAGGTGCTCCATATGTATGGGTTGGGACTCTCAAAGGGGAGCATCCCAATAGACCCACCCGGGCCACCCTGGCCGTGCGGAGCGCCGGCCAAGATGTAATCCTAGGAGAAACGGCCGGGTGAGGCTCGTAGGACGCTGTAATTTATTACCTTTATATTGCTGCTGACATGACTAAACAGTAAATGTACAGTAGATGGCAAAGCTATTTTAACGCCATGAAATATAAACAATGTAAAGTGTCCAAAGCCTTTCAGCGGAGGTCTGCAGACTTATTTCAACAAGCATCAGTTTCTGAGTGACAAATGTTTACTAAAACAGCCTGTATGACAATTGACGCTTATTGAAATAAGCCTTTATTAATGTTTATGTAGGCTTATGTAATGTAGAGTGCTGCCCTTCAGTAAAGTGATATCAGAGGAATTCTGGCAGCCACATCCTGTGAGTTTCTGAAGAATGTGTATCTTTGCTCTCTGCTATACAGATCCACTACATCACACTTCATTATGAACTATTATTACTCAAATAATGAGAAAATATTCAACCTACTCTGTTTGACAAGTATTAAACTAAAACGCGTTTTTGTTTAAATAACTATTTCTCTAAAATTGTTTTCGCCAGTTGAATGTGACAGAGAACATGGGTGATTTGGGTGTGGTTTCATACCTGGCTGATGCAGAAGGCAATGTGGTGATTGGACCCACAGCATCTGTTCCTGCTGCGTTTATGTCTAAACCACCAACACCTGTCAAATCAAAGCATCCAACCTCAGCCACCTCCACTACACCTACTTCACCAGCTCCCACCTCCACAACACCTCTCTCTCCTGCTTCCCCCGTCTCTACAGCGGAGGAGAAAAACAAGAAGGAGAAGAAGAAAGTGACCAGGAGGAAAGGTGAGACTGAATTCATTTTTGAATTAAATGAAAGTTAACCCCAGGAAACAGCGGTACAGTTTGATGTATACAGTATGATGCCTATGTCCCTTGTGTGTCTGAAAAAGTAAACGTACATGAGAATGAAAAACATTTGCTATGGAAACCTCTGAAAATCAGAATTTTTTTCTTTCTAAAAATTCTATTTGCCATTTTACTATAAAATAATCACACTAGATAACACTAGAGTGAAGGAGGATTTTGACACAGTGCCGATTCTTCACCAGTATTGTCTTACACAGACTCTGTTATTCTGAAACTCCCTGCTGGAGAGGTGGAGTCAGTCGAGGTCACGCCCACATCAACACCTGCTGTTACTCCTGGGCCAGAAATCACACCCATAGTTCCAGATCTTCTTAACACAGAGGCAGAGCCACTTCCAGAGGCATCAGGAGAAGAGCTGGCAACAATGGAGAAGTGAGAGAGAGAGAGAGAGAGAGAGAGAGAAAGAGATAGATCGAGAGATTTAAGCAAATATTCAGTGCTGGTCATGGAAAGGTATTAAAAAGATGACTTAGGTAGAGACAGTGTGCTGTCATGTGTGTTTGAGTGTTGTGTGTTAAAGTGTACCATCCAAAATCAATGTTGTGGAACACACTCTGTGCTTGCCAGTTTATATGGTTTGTGAATGCATGACTAAAATATATCCCCTGTCACAGGAAATATGTAATAAATCATGTGACTGATGGAGAACAGTCATGGTGATGGTAAAATGACTTGTTCTATACTCTCATTAAACTCCAGGAATTTATTCTGTCTGACACAAACAAATTGTAATTATTGAGACATGAAATGATTGCAGCCCTTTATTTAAAATAGGATATTATTTTACTTTGGATTGATAACACAGAGAATTAAGAAAAAAACCTTCAACTCGGATGTGTAGTTGTTTCAGAATAAACTCTTGTTATTCCAGTTGGCAGAGTTGGCTTTTGCTACTCCAGTAGTTGAGAGATTGACTGTAACTGCAAGAATACAGGAAACATACAAATTTGTTTACTGACATTTTTATTTAAATATTTATATTGTTGGTGGGGATTGGTTTTGGATGTTTTCCAAACAGGAGAAAAAGATTTTCTTCAGCAGGTCAGTATTGTCATGTCCGCCACGGGAAGGAGGACGCAAACAAAGGAATCACCGTTAGAAGGTCTACAGAGGTTTTAATGAAGAACTCAAAACACCGCTCCGTAGGAGCCACAACACAAATGCAACCGAGGGCTTGTACTATGAAGCACATTTAATTAAGTCTGACTTAACTTGAGGGTAAATTGCGAACTCGCACATGACTAATCGCGGTTGTCCCAAGTGGCGTTAATCGGTACTACGAAGCCCAATGAGATGGTTAGAGATGATCTGAGTGAACTTATCACGGTCTGTGTTCGGGGTGCGTTCCACAAAGCAAGTCACCGTTTGAAATCACGGCGCGATCTCCATACGTATGATCATCATGCAAGGCTACAAGGAGCACAAATCAGTACTGCAGTGCAAATCCAACACCACAGCAGCCAACAGAGACACGCAGGCTTGTTGGCAACATATTGCTGACTGAGTAAATGCGTAAGTACATGTGCATTTTCTGATGTTCTTAGTTAAGTATTATTTATTAGACTACTTTAATGCGTTCTGAAAATGAATAAAACACTTTAAATAAATATAGAGGTATATAGATGCGCCCCATGTCAGATGTGGGCTTTTTAATTAATTTAATACCCCCTAAGGTGCAATTACTGGGAGATATTTTTTTTTCAGATGCAATAGCAGTGGGAAGCGTTCTTGGCTGCAAATAAAGATGTAATATAGAAACAATTTCAAGTGGTAGGCTCATGTATTAATAGTTAATGCATTAATATTTCTACTCATTATGAGAGATGTAGTGTGTCTATGCTCCAGTTAATAGCTTGTTTTTGTGTTTTACAGTCAATAGCAAAAAGGTGGAGGACCTCCTGAAGCCTTCGTGCCTGCAGAGGAGTTTGCATTGGTCAACAATAGATGGAGGCACATTATGGAGGGGTAGAGGGAGGAGTCCAGTTGGATCCAGGTGGCAGGAATGTCTACCCTTTACGTGCAGGGTAATATCGCAATCACTGTGTACAGTGTGTGCATTTGTGCAGTCATGACATTCCATTGCATGTGTTGTGTTGAGTGGAGAATCCTGAGCTGCTCCTCCTGCAGAGCTCAACATCTGTGACGCTGAGGTACAAGTGAGTGTGCAAATGATTGTTAGACAATCAGAACTGATAACTGTGTGAAATGGCAGTAATTTAGAGTATATTGACATTACTGACTAAACCATAAATACTCTTAAAAGGAATGTGTAGAAAAATGACACAAATCATGTGTAGCACTTTAGTTTACACAATTTGTGTTCATGTTTGAGAAAATTGTTGGAAAATGTCAGATCTTTCACACATGTCAGGTGTAGCTTTAAAATGTTCACAGCATTTACCAAAGGTTTTGAGATGTTAGCTATTTTTATTTTGCTGAACAGCTACCAGCTAGTCTCTTACTTTATTGTATACTTTTGCAAAGGGTGACTTTTCCCCGGACATGTCCTCTTTTTGAGACCTGGAAATTGCGTCTGGCCGGGGTTTTAGACTTGTCCGGGTTTTTGAGCTGCCTAAACATTTTATTCATTAAGGACAACATTGGCCAGAACAAGTTATCATCTGAAAG
>JBBJLS010000011.1:15576426-15587523 GCA_037577275.1 Bryconaethiops microstoma
TTGAACAAAAAGTGGCATGTCCAACATTAGTCATACCTTTTGCAAACTGTCACAGTCTATGGGAAAATACCAGTGGAAACATGCAAAAAGCTCGTCAGCAATTATAGGAAGCATTTGATTGCTAGCCAAAAAAAGGCTTTTCTATTGATTATTGAGAAGGTTGTGAATAATACTGGACATGCCACTTGTTGTTCAAATGTAGTTCCAGATAAACTAGTTTAATTTTTTTTAATTGGACCTCTGAAGACTGACGAAGAGTCAAATATTGAGAATCGTAACCCTCTGCCCTTCTTCTTGAGCAATCTTGAGCTAGACAGGTGTGGTAAACGTGTAGTAAAGTGTAGCAATCAACTGTTGAATGAAATAAAAAGAATATGCTTTACAACATCCTTTTGTTCAAAGATGTGCCAGTAAAGTCTGTATTTGCGAGGTTCCTGCTTGTGGGTGTATCCTTTTGTTTGCTTTTCAGCAATGTGTCATCTAGATCACTGACCCATTTTATTGCATGAAAACACACGCTCATGTAGCATCCTCTGTAACCTTCAAAATATTACTTTCCGTAATAACCGGATATTACATTTAGCTGCTTTCAAAAATTTGCACACACTGCAATGTGTGTAATTCAGTTGTGTACACACCTCTGCTGGTGCTAATCACAAAAGCAATAAAGGTCTTCATTAAACAAACCTGTATCCTATATCACGTATCCACAGAATATGAATTTGATAGTGAGCTATATTTGTCTTTTCATTATTGATTTTTTCTGAAAATATAAAGTACACAAAACTGGGGTGTAATATATTTATAGAATACTTCACAGGAAGGGTGAATCCTACTGCACCTGCCTTCACCCCATCTCAACTATACACACACACACACACATACACACACACACACACACACACACCCCCACACCCAATGCACCTGTCAATGATTATAAAAGAAACTGTCTGAAGTGACCTGTAGTAATATTATGAGATGGTAATCCTCATAACTTTTTTAATATAAGCGGAGGTTTTGTTATGATTACACACATATACACACACATACACACACATACACACACACACACCTTAGTGCTGTAAAAAGCAATAAATCATGTTCATGATTTTAAACAGTCAAGCTGCCACCTTGGCAAGACTAGCTCCAGGGACACCAAGTAAGATAGAGAACGAGAAGAAAATGATTTAGACTTTGTTTTTGTCAAGCTGCCATGCAGTGGCGCCTCCAGAAAAAAATTCTAGGGATGGTCAGTGGGGGCCACAGCAAATCTTAGTGTGGCATACCAAACAAAAATCCACAAAAAACCCTACATCTGGGTCCTCCTCATTCTGCCCTGTCCTGGCATTTTTCTTCTCAAAAATTTTTGTAATGTCTATACGTTTTCCTTTCATCCTCTGAAAAGTGAGATAGCATATTTAGTATTAGTTGTTAGCTATGCTAACTTTCCAGCAATGCTAGTTTGAAATCAACAATAATACAAACGTAATGAGTAACGTTAAGTTGAGTTTTAAGGATTAACTGAATATATGCGTGTACAGTACTGTGCGAAAGATTTAGGCAGGTGTGAAAAAAATGCTGTAAACAAAGAATGCTTTCAGAAATATAAAAAATGATTGTTTATTTTTAGCAATTTACAAAAATGCAAAGTGAGCGAACAAAAGAAAAATTTTAAACAATTTAATATTTGGTGTTACTACCTTTTGCCTTCAAACCAGCATCAATTCTTATAGGTACACTTGCACAAAGTCAGGGATTTTGTAAGATTATAGTCGGGTGTATGATCAACCAATTATACCAAACAGGTGCTAATGATCATCAATGTCACACGTAGGTTGAAACACAGTCATTAACTGAAACAGAAACAGCTGTGTAGGAGGCTTAAACCTGGGTGAGGAACAGCCAAGCTCTGCTACCAAGGTGAGGTTGTGGAAGACAGTTTCATGTCATGGCAAGATTGAGCACAGCAACAAGACACAAGGTAGTTATACTGCATCAGCAAGGTCTCTCCCAGACAAAGATTTCAAAACAGACTGGGGTTTCAAGATGTGCTGTTCAAGCTCTTTTGAAGTAGCACAAAGAAACAGGCAACGTTGAGGATCGTAGAGGATCATGGTCGGCCAAGGAAACTCAGTGCAGCAGATGAAAGACACATCAAGCAAGTGTGTTTGGCTGGTGTGTGTGGTTTGTTTGGCTGTGGATTTGGCTTTGTGTGTTCCTGTGGAGCTTGTTTTTGTGGGTTTGGTGTGGTTTTTGAGTAAGTTTGGTCTTTTGAGTATTTGTATGTTTGGTGTGTTTCTGTTTTGGTTTGAGTTTGAGTGTTCTGTAGTTTGGGTCTTGTTTTTTGTAATGTACTCTCTGAGGGAGGTTGGAGAGCACATTCGGAGGTTTTTGGGTTTTTTTGGGCCTCCGCTTGCCCTTCCCCCGTCCGTTTGGTGGAATGTCGGTGCCCCGGGAGTGGCGCCCTTGTGGGGGAGGAGGGTACTGTCATGTCTTGACCAGCGGCCAGTAGAGGCCGCTGCTGTTAATTTGGTAATTGGGACTTTTATTATTAACTGTTTTCTAGTCACATTTGTCAACCCTTGCAATTACCCACACGTTATCCGTTCCTTATGTCTCCTCTGTTTTATGTATGCTTTGTGTTTAAGGCCCCCAAGCCTCTATGTTCTGTGTATGTAGAGTCTGTGTTTGTAATAAAACCATCAACGGAACTTTGTGCCTCGCCTCACTCCCCAAGCACGCCACGACGTGACACTCTGTAACTTTTATTTCATTCCAGCGTTGTTTAATACCATCAACCTGCCAGGGACTGCGGATGTAAATTAGCCTGATGGCTAAATCTGGTTTTTATTTTAGTTGTGTAGCATTTATATATGTATATTTATATAGAACATTTATTTGTAACATTTACATATGTTTATTTTAATATATTGTATAGTATTTTTCCCCAATCAATGATTCTTTAAACATAATTGTATTTATATGTATACAGATTGTGCATACTTTTTTCATATTTATAAGTACAAATTCAAATAACATTTTGTGTAAATGTGTAGGGAATGTATTTCACCAGTTTAAACCCTACTAATGTACAGCAATCAATTTTTGATATGTGCTAAAATTTAATGACTAATATAAATTCATTAATAATTAACTGTGTTCTAGTCTCTTATTATTGTATTATAGGCTAATGTTCTCTCATTTAAGCTAAAACTTTACAAACTGGAATTCTTGGTCATGAATTGGGGTCATTTTGGTGCCCCTATGCCACACTAAACGTGTTGCTACACAGACTTTATGCTGTCAGTTTCATTTAATAAAGGATTTTCATTACACTTCCTCTACTTGATATTAATTATTTATCATGTCTCCATTGACATATTAATAAGTTTAATAATTAAAATAAACCACCCCAAAACCTCACAGAACCTCCCCCATACAGTGGCCATGACATTCTTTTTTGTACCTCTCAAGCCCAGCTTGAATAAAGCTGTATTTTGTCTAACTTTTTTTTTTACAGAAATTGGCTGATTTGTGGAACTTTATCTTATTTTATTAGTATATTAGCCAATCTATTCATCTGGAATATTTTGTACTTTTCAACATACACTGAATCTGAACTATGAATGTCCCAGTCTGAGTACAAGGGGCAAAATGTAATAAGTACATTAATGTATGCTGCATGAGGTATGCAAGAGCATTGACCTAGAAGATAAACTGGCTGAACAGAGTGAAGGTTCTTGTAAGTTGTTATAATTTCTTTGTTATATTTAAACATATATCAGTTCTAACCTCTATTCACATGGTGTGCTCTCTTAGCAGCTTCAGTTTACAGACTTGTGTTGTGTGTAGAAGTGAAAACAGTAATGGCTGAATGAAACTAATTGTCATGTGAAAGAGCTAAAGAAAGCTGAAATCATCCCTATATCCATATTTGGATTCGTCTCACAAATACTGTCATTCAAATAGCAAGCGTTAATAGTGTGAATGATGTAGAAGCCATTGGTGAGTGTGAAGATGATAATTGTCCAATAGAGTGTGTTTTGGGGAGGAAGAGTTTTTTTTAATCATCACTCCTTGTTCCATGTCTTCAAGCCCTGTTATTCAAGGTCTGTCTGATGCACACAAACTGTGAACAACCTGCCAGGAGAGGCTGGGACATCTGAGACTGGGACATTCATTTAATCTAACACAAATACACACATACACACACACACACACACACAAACACACACGCAAACACACACACACACATACTCACGCACATACACACAAACGCACACACACGCACACACGCACACACATACACACACACACACAAACACATACACACACACACGCAAACACACACCAACATGTACACAAATACACAAACACACACACACACACACACACATACACACACACAAGCAGCAAGAGGGGCTGAACCTATTTTTCTCTCTCATTCTTAAACCTTCATTCTCTCTCCGTCTCTCTCTCTCTGTTCTCTCAGGACATCAGTCACTTTAGGCGCACACACACACACGCAGTATACTTCTGTCTATATTTAGAGTGTTAATTAACTCGATTCCTCCCTCCACTGGGACTTCCTGCTGCTCACTCTGTTTGTCACTTCCAGGCCCCCTTACTTTCAATCAACTTTCTCTCTCTCTCTCTCTCTCTCTCTCTCTCTCTCTCTCTCTCTCTCTCTCTCTCTCTTCCTCTTTGTGTCTCGTTCCACATTTTGTCTGTCTACGCGTTTGAGGAAACTCTAATGTGGAATTAATCAACATTCTGAGCTGATCTCTGCACTTTTACACTTCTGTGTGTGGAAGTTTGATGAGTGGTTGCTAGGCAATGCTGTCAGCACCATCTGTTGACTTCTTAGTACATGATGAACCCCACCTCTGTAGCGTTAGAGTGCGTGTGAGGGGGGGCGCTTAGTTAATTTGTGTGATCGTCCATTAGAACAAGTACTTTTTAAGTGCAAAACAAAAATTGAGAAAAAACAGAACGTGCACGCGTGCGCATACACACAAACACAAACACACACACACACAAAAAACACAAACACAAACACCAGGCATTACTAGAGTTTCAAATCTAACAGTTTTGGAAAGAAGGGAATGAAATGGAATTGACCTATAAATGCTCCATATTAAATACATTTTTTATTCAACCTAATATTGACCCAGTGTTTGTAATGGACATTAACATATATTTTACCGTGTAATTTGCAGTTTTAATATGAATTTTTCAGTAAATTACTGCTATTATCCCGGTGATGCTAAATCTGGATGGAAGATCTTGCTTGACTGTATCTAGATATCTAGTTTACAGCATCACTATAGGAAAATTGTATTTGAACAAGATTTCAAGATTTTAACCTATTTATTTTCATGGAAAACCGAACAATTAAAGTATTATTATAACAGGATTTATATACAACAAGCGTGATGATTCTATTTAAAAGGTCAAATAATAAAAATCCTTTTTTTTCAGTTGCAAAAAAACAGGCCATTGTTTATATAAAGAATATGGCAACTTTACGGGAGAATGCATCCATGTTCTATTTCTAATGCAAGGTCATGTAAAGCATTAGTAATTTTGGAGCATTTCTCTTGGTTCATTCATCTTTTTTCACTCTATGTTTTATGTTGTATAATGGGCAGCTGTGCTCAAATGATGTAGAAAAAAAAACAGTTATCACCCGACAATGGCAATAGAAAAATGCCTCAACAATTAAAGTTACTCATAAGCTGTTATTAATTCCATTCTTATTCATGAAATAGTTGAATGATACATATAAGTGTGTGACCTTTCATGCACATACATTTACATGAATAATAATACACTTTAAATGTAGATATTTTGAATTTTATGCCAGTTTCTCATTCAGTTGAATGGGATTGTTTTTGGCGTTCTGTAAAACTTCTCCAACCTAATGACTGCTACAAAAGAGTGCATTTGTAGGCACAGTATGGATAGCTCAGTTGTTTGTGAATACAGAAATGTGCTGTAGATTCAGTAATTAAAGAACTGCATATTACAGCACGTTCCTTTCTGGTATAAAAGTCCTCAGAGATCGTGTGAAAAAGAGGGAGAGAGTGAGAGTGGGGGTGGAGAGAATATGCGTGGGTGGGAAAGAGACAGAGGCAGAGTGAGAGAGAAAGAGAGGACAAGTGGGTGGTAGAACAAGAAGGAAGAAAGTAAAATGCATAACAGATAAGGAAAGAGGCTGCGTTAGAGTTCTAATGCTAAATATGCATACATTTTCATTTAAGTGTGGTGATATGCAGACTGCCTAAAGGTTCTGTGGTTTAGTAGTACTTTAACTTTGCTTTAAACATTACAACACTTCTATTACTACTATTTTTTCTGAGTAAAATGTGTCATGCCATTGTAAACCAATTAGAAGAAGCCACCGGTAAATGCTAAATACTCTGACTGGAAAGTTAATCAAAGCAAAGCTCCAAAATGCTACTTTTTATGGCCCTGATGTTAGTGGTGGTGGAGACAGTGGGAAAGGATCGCAGCACACATTATGAACAAACTAGACATCTCCATTTTCAAAACCCATGGACAACTCCGCTTTAAACAACTCAGCCTCCAGGCTAGGGTAGCATGTACAGAAGAAATTAGCTACTGGATAACCAATCTCAGCCAATTAGATACTTTTTCTTGTATAACCACCAAACTTCATATGGTTGCTTATGTTCTACTTCAATAACTTGACATTTTCACCTAGAAGATGTAAGCTAATATTTAAGGCATGCTAACACTGCACTAAAATGTTGTCTCCTGCCCCTTTTTTCAGCCAATCAGGGACTTCAGAAGAAGTTTATTAGCCAGAGTAGGTTGTGGGTTGGTGACCACTAGCATAGCAAGTAACTGCTCTTTCCTACTTGCCTTTCATGACAACTGACAAAAAATCCCTGTAATTAGAAAGGCTTATTCCACAAAGCACCACTTGTCACTTACTGAGGTGAAATGATTTCTAAATGAACTGAAGCTTGTTGGAATAAGACATTATAAATGTTTATGTAGGTTTATGTCGGTTGTAGGTTTATGGCAGTTGTCATTAAAGGCTTATGTAAGTCTTGTTCTCTTTTCAGTACTTCCTTTCCTGCTTTCCAACAGCCACGTGCTTTGTCTTGCACTAAATAAAGTACTATAAGGTAACATTGGCAAGCATTCACAGATTAACTTTGTAGAGATTTCAAAGAGGGTGATGACAAATGACTACTTAGTGTTCAGTTGAATACATAATGAGCCATATCAGTATTCTTAGCATGGAAGCACAAAATTGACAGTAAAAGTAGTTGTACATGTGGCATGAGGCGTTTACATGATGCAGCAAAAGTGTAACGTTCCATTAATGTGAGCAGGACGCCAGTATTATTGTACTGTCCAAAAGTCCAATAGTGCTAAATGGTGAATAACAAATCATCTGCACAACTCGCCTACTGAACATTGGTGAACAATTTAGAATACCTTGAACTTCTGAATATTTAGGCTAAATAAAAAACTTGACCTAGCTTTCCCAGTTTTGCTGTCAGACAATTTTCTGAGGCTTTGAAGACCGTCCACCAAATCTTAGAAACCAAGAGTTTACTGGTTCTTTGCTCTAATATGATATAATAAGATAATATAACTATATTTTACATTGTGCAATAAAATACACTCATATTTGATGTATGCTCTGTATCGACAGGTTCCAACCTTTGTTTCAGTGTCAAGAAATGTATCGCTGATGACGTGCACGTTCATGACCCAGCTGAGAATAGGCTTTGGAGCTTTTCTCTTGAGACCAGACACAAAGATAACTCATGGTTTGGCATCTGTGGACCATTACATTAGTCATAAAAGATCTTGCCAAGCCATTTATAGTGTTCATATACAAAAATAGCAAAGTTAGAAAAAAAATTTAATTATTGCAATATATCTCCTCATCTACTTCCAAGTGCAAATGAGACATCAACTAAAAGTTTGGAATCTATTTTTCTGACAGAATATCTCTTGCTCTGTGGATGTCTAGTGAGAAATAATGAATATAAATCACAACAGTGATTCATTCTCACCAGTGATAACTGTGACTTTTAAGGTTTAATTCTTACATTTTATCAGCATATAAATGTCAACAATCTACTGCTCGTTCATTTTGTTCCCATACATTTCCATTCTTTATTCAGAAAAATGCTGCTGTGTTTGAATCAGTAGGCTTTGCACTGTAGCACATTTACAGTCTGCTTAATTGCCATCCATTAAAATGTCATCAGTGTTTCTGGCTGTGTTGGTCTCATTTTCTGTTTGAGGTCCTAGGATGCAATTAAAACTCACTCAATGAAACAACACCCTCATCCCTGAGGACCCAGAGTCTGCTCCAGCACGATGCTCATTACAGGGCCTATCTCTCTCTTGCTTTCTTTCACACATCACACACATTATGCAGTGGTGGGGGTTAAATAAGAAGATCGCTGGCTTTGGAGCTCAACAAGTATCAGGAAACCGAAGGGGAGGGGCATGTGTTTGTCAGTGCCAAGTAATTAGCGGTTGAAATGCATAGACAACTTTGTCATGTGATGAAAAAGAATATACTTAAGTATAATATACTTAATTAAACCCTGCATCCCTTATTGTGTGTGTGTTTGTATATAATGGTTGTAATGAAGTAAATGATCTATTTTAACTGATTTATTAACCTTTTTTAACTGATTTATTAACCTTTTTTAACTGATTTATTAACTTTTATTTATGACTGCCCATGCTGGTATATCAATATTTTTATATGCGTATTCACCTATGACCTAAACTGCGATATTGATCTAATGCAAATGAAGGATGAGGAGAATCAATGGGATGCCATTTTAGCTGCTGAATAAATACACAAGCAGAATCTTGAAATACCGAGTTTGATTAAAAAGGCAGGGTGGAACTGTTTGCCTCATATAGTAAATAAGCAAATTAAGATTTTGGGTTGAGCCTAGAGTGGGATTTAACTCAAGTAAACTGTTAATGTTGGGTGTTATGTTAAATTAGTTTAAAAAAAAGTATAATATAAATTGTATTTCTATGTAGTATTTGCCATGACTTTGCTATTTTGTCCCACATATTTGTCCCTTCTCCATCAATTCAGAAAGAAGTAACCGGGGTTATGTAAGTAAAACACAGACTTAGACATATATGAACACCCCACACCTCATCCAACCTGTTAACTTCAAAACATTTTAAAAGTTAGAAACAGATTGCTTCACTGTTCAGTCTTAAGTAAAGTATTACAAACATTTTAAAGCTCAGGATTTAAAGTTAATATTTCTAAATCATACAGCTCTGGAAAAAAAAATAAGAGACCACTGCAATTTCTTCTTAAATCGGCATCTCTATGAGTAAAAGAAGATAAACATGAACTCCAACCAACCCGAAGACATCAAGGCTTCTCAGGCTTAAGGCTTCTGACCTTACTGCAAGATTTAATACTGATACTGCCTAAGCTAATTATTCTACAGCTTTGCATTTTGTAGAAGCTTGCAAGGAATTGGAGAGCATTGTATCAGCTGTCGTTAGAAGGACATAATATTGACCAAAGCCCCTATAGCTGTTACCTGGTGTGCATGTTTAAGTATGGCTGATGACGTGTGCGCTCATGATATAAACCCAGCATGAGAGCAGGCTTTTGAACTTTTCTCCTGAGAATCTACACAAAGATAACTCTTTGTTTGGCACCTGTCAACCATTATATTAGGCATAAAAAATCTTGTCAGCATCTAATATTCTGCTATATCTATATTATATTTGAGTTATTCAGTTATTTATATGTTCTGTTATCCTAATATTTCTTTTCGAATTATGCAAAAGAAACAAAAATTGTTCTACTTTTTAAGATTCTTTTCTGGTTCCTAAGAATTTGTTTTCTAAAAGCAGTGCCATTTCAGCTAGCAAACAAATCCATTCATATATACTTCAGACCTCAGTCACCTCACACTGATTCTCACATCTAAAACAGAATTCTGCTAGAAACACAAGACATCTAATCAGAAACAAGGCATTATGGATCTGTACCTCTGATGGTGTTGTCACTGATTCCCTTTGACAGGTTTGATGCATTATTCTTGTTCACAGAAGGTCCTTTGTGCTAGAGTACAAGATTTAATAAGATTTAAAAAGGTTTTCTCTTGAAGTGCAAACCCTGGCATTTACACGACTAGAGGAAGCTACAATATTCAGCACATACTGATTTAATCACAGAGAAGATTGTTTTTGCTTTCGTTTTTTAAATCTTTAAATTATTGGTTAGTTTGTTTGTTTGTTAACTCCTGTACAATGGCTCATCACTTAAAATTAAACTCAGAGGAGAAACTCTCAGGAAATGAATTAAAAGAGCAGTGATGCCCCCATGAAGTACTGAAGGGCAGTTTATTCCATCAGTAGATCTGCAGAAGGAGTGACTTTGGGTGCTGAATTTGTCTGGGGGAGATGGTTGTTTTCTCACTGCATAACTGCCATAAACATGTGGCTCGAATGCCTCTTAGACCTCCTCCTGAAGTGGTTTCAGCAATTGGAATTATGTCTCTTTTAAATGTGTCATGAGTGAATTTATACCTGCTTTTTCATGTGGCTTGGCTTTATCCATATGTGTAAATATGTGTTAAAAGGATCTATAAGAAACTGAAAAACATGAAGACCATATCACAACAGAAAAGCATGCTTTATACCCTTCTGTGCACTTTTTCCAGTCAACATGAACTTCAGGATATTTTCATTATTTATATGTTGTGTTTTATTTTGTACATGTTTTTAATTGTTTGTATGTTGAAGGGCTGCTGAAGGCTGAATTCATGTGGGATCAATATCGGCAAACAGAAACCATTTTCCAGTCTGACCCACTGGCCGTAGTTTGCTGCTTTTCTATGTCTCTAAACCAAAGCTGTGCATTTGCCACCATTTTTCATTATATCATCAAAGATGCAAACTGCGTCACTTACTTCTGACACTCAAAGCCTTCTTTGAACAAGAAGACAATTTGTGTTTGTGTATGTATGTTTGTGTTCGTGTGTGTGTGTGTGTGTGTGTGTGTGTGTGTGTGTGTGTGTGTGTGTGTGTGTGTGTGTGTGTGTGTGT
>JBBJLS010000011.1:15597388-15617388 GCA_037577275.1 Bryconaethiops microstoma
ACACACTCACACACACACTCCACACCCACACACACACACACACACACACACACACACACACACACACACACACACTCACACACACACTCCACACACACACACACACACACACACACACACACTCCACACACCACACACACTTCACACACACTCCACACACAGTCCACACACACACTTTTTGATGTGTGTTTTAATTACTAAGTAAATGATGACCCCTGTTTGTTTTATGGATGCACCACTAGAGATCCTTCAGTTTGCTTTGTGTTCAGTACCCGCTGAGGGAACCCCTGTAGGGCTCGCTGGGCTGTGGAAGAGTTTTCAGGCTCTTAAACTGGAATAGTCTATGTTTCATAATTCTAGATACAATAATTAGTACTGATGATACTGATCTGATCCTAGAGCAGCGCTAGTAAATGAAGCCATGTCACATTTCTTGTAATAATTCTTTACTACTGTCGCCTCCTTTCTGCGGTGATTCTGTGGTAACGGAATCGTTTTTGTGAGGATTTGTGTAAAAGGTTTTAGATCATTGTTCTGGTGGAAGATCCAATCATGACCCAGTTTTGGCTTTTTGGGAGAGATGCCAGATTTTCATTTAAAATCTCCTGGTATATCATGGAGTCCATGATGCCATGCATCCTAACGAGGTTCCCACAGCCTTCGGGTTGAAAAAAACCCCAGATGCATCACAGATTCTCTACTATGTTTAACAAAAGGGATTAAGGGTTACTTACTGTTAAACAATCTTTCTTTTTACACAAAGCCACATTTTTGGTTAGAAAAGTCTTACTTCTGGCACACCTTCCAAATGTTGTTGTCATGGAGATGGTGTTGAATTGTAGTTTTGGAGGTTTGGTGACTCTACGATGCTACTATATGCAAATCTCGAGCCATGATCACTGGAGATTTTTCAAGTTTATGTGTTTATATCCATCACCTGATTTATAAGCATTCTTTCTCACTTGTCATTTCTGTGGTCTCTAATCTCCTCTTTATGTTGATCAATCTGGCCTCTTTTTCGCCACATATTTGTATCTCTGTGAAACAGGACATCACGTAAAAACTTTTTAAAAAGTGAAATATAAATAGGAACATATTTGGGTTACTCTGATACACTTGTGTTTATTAACGTTTTATTATGTGTGTAAGTGAAAAGGGCCCATTTTGTATTAAGTGTAAAGTGTCCATTTGTCAGATGTGAACACACAACAGCTCAGCACATGGTATGAAGAGAAACTGTTCTCTGCATTTAACCCATTCACCAAGTAAAGCAGCAGGCAGTCAGGAACACAGCGCCTGGGGAGCAGTGCGTGGGGACGGTACCTTGCTCAAGGGTACCTCAGTGGTGCTACTGGCAGTCCTGGGATTCAAACCTACAACCTTCCCTAACCACTAGGCCACCAGCTACGTAGGAGACGATTTATGATAGCTAAATTGGCACCTTTTATTTTAATTCTTTCTGAAAACGAGCGCCTTTGAAAAATTTAAGGGCTCTGAACAAGAACACCCAGAACCACCAACAAACAGTTATGTTAAAACTCAGATACGTTTTTCCCAGAAGAACTGTTGGTTCAGTTTTGGTCCTCGTAGCTCAAAAAACAGTTTTTAAGAGCAGCCCTACCGTCCACATGTGCTTCTTTCATCCCTCGCTAATCCAAATTCCTTATGAAGGGAGGCTGTGTATTTCCGAAGCCACTAGATGGCGCCACATGACTGGCAGTGAGTCAATATGCCTGTAGCGGCATTTACACAGAAAGCCTCTGCCAGCCTGCTTCTCTCCGCTCGTGCCTCTGTCATGTGGGCATGACAGTCGCGGAGAGGAAGGCGTGTGTATGTGTGTGTGTTCAAGCAGAATCCGTGGAGATTTAACAGCTCTGTCCAGCTGTGCGCTTCTAACTCAATATCCGCCATGTTGTAAGGGGGGAGAGGGGGTAGAGGACTTTCTCTCTCTCTCTCTCACACACACACACACACACACACGCACAGGGTCGAGTGTAAGCGGTGCAGTAGAGGACGACTCTTTCTGTAATGTCTGACTTCAGGAGAAGCAGTTCTTTTGCCTGTCAGTGCTGGAGTGAGGAGTGAGGGTCTTCAGGGTCTTCAGCAGCGGTGTGTGAGGAGATGAGGTGGTCCTGCCTCACAAATGCACTCTGAAGAGACTTTGCTGTGAAGGACGAGGAGCAGGGAAGGCTCCGTGCTTCTCACAGGTCAAGCCTGACGATTTTACACTTTGGAAGTGTGTGTGTGTGTGTGTGTGTGTGTGTGTGTGTGTGTGTGTGTCCATGTTGTCTTTTTCACAAACAACACCAGTGTTAATGTCTGGGTTACTTTAAAGTGTTTCTCTGCAAGGAGCCATTAATGAAGAAAGAGTAGATGTTGAACTCCAGATGCGTTTGTGTGTGAAGGACCTCACCACAGACTCTCAGCTTGTGCGTCTTGTGCCATCTGTATGGGTTTATGTGCTGCACAAATTACATACCAGCACTAGTTGTTCAGTCTTTTTGCTGCAAAAATGTCCACAGTCTGACTGATCCACAGTGATGATCCAGAGCTCCAAATGTCTAGTGTTTAATGGATTAAATCACTGATTTGTCACATTTTCTGCACTGTTAAGTCAGTAACGTCATTTAGAATGGCAAGGTCTTTCAGAGTTTTCAGATCCAAAATGCACACATCTGGAGACTTCAGGATTGTTCACAGTGGTGGTGATAGGAAGCAGACACCTGAAAGCTACTCCAGAGAACGTTTAGGTTGAAGATGTACTGCCGGATGTATCAGACATTGTTCTTTGACGAGGTTTTGGCCTAGAATCTGTCCCCATAGTCCTGGTGGAGAGTCCTGTAAGGAGGCATACAGTTCCATTCCGTTTCAACTATAAGCTATTTTTATTTTACAAGAAACGTCACAAAGCAGCTTTACAAAATCCAGGTCCGAGCCCCTTGTGTGGAAGCCAAAGGTGACAGAGGCGAGGACAAACTCCCTGAGCTGGAGGAAGAAACTTTGGGAGGAACCAAGACTCAAAAGAGGGAACCCATCCTCCTCTGGTCGACCCGGGGAGAGAGAAAGAGAGTCTCTATGGAGATAACTAACAAAAGAATGCTTTTGTGTATTAACTTGATAACTGTACGACAGATTGGCCATCTACAGCTAACAGAGTTGGTAGAGCCAGTAGAGGTAGTTTTTGTTGGAAGAGCAGCTTGAGAGTCTGTAGTCCGTAACAACAGGAACAGTCTTTTCCACCAGAGCTTTGAACAGCAGTTGCCCTTGAATGGGGGAGGAGCATGTGGCTAGTCAAAAGCAGTACTTTTTGAACACTTGCTTTTTCAGATTTGCCACTATTTTACGATTAATGACATTTCATTTAAAACCCCAGAAAACACATTTAGGTTTACTGGTAGTTTAAGATTGTAAAATAATTTGTGTAATCGTTATATTTGTGTTGTAGACATTGTGATTCCTGTTTACTATCACCTCTATTGTTAAAAGTGTGCTTGTCCACATTAAACCAAAGATAAAATTATGCAGAAATTTTGAAGAAGAAAAAAAGGTGGAATTCCCCTTTTAAAAACTGAAGCTGATCTACTTCTGTGTGTTTGTGTGAGAGAGCAGGAGAGAGAAAGAGAGGGAGAGGGAGTGAGCGGGCCAGAAAGTGGATTGCTCTTCATCCACATCATAAACATCATAAACATCACAAACCCATGACTGACCACATGGCTAGTCTATGTGTATGAACTGGAAATATGTCCAGTCACCCCAGCCATTACAGAAAAGCTTTTCTTCCAGCTCCTGGACCACCATGAGCGTTCGCCTCGTACTGACATTATGCATTCCCCACTTTTAAACAGGAATATCTGTCTCATGTACAGTTTCATAAGTAGTGGTGTGTTGTGTCGACTCCGAGGTGGTGGGCCTTATATGACAGTAGTGATAAGAGCCTTTAGTAGCCAAACACTGTTAGTCTAGTTGTGTCATGAATCAGCTTCCTCAACTCTAAACGGCGGTGTTCATGCACATAAATCTTCATGTAAAGTCGCAAACACTGACAGGCCTCCATCAATAACTGCCACTATACAAATTCTGCAAAAGTAAAGTATTAGTTATTAGTATTACATTACATTACAATCATTTGGCAGACGCTTTTATCCGGAGCGACAAACAATACGAGGAAACATTCAAGTTTCAGGACAGTGTGTAAACCAGAGGAGAGTATTAAGTGCTGAATCATTATATATGAGTAAGAAGATTAGACGAGGAGATGCTCCTTGAACAGATGAGTCTTCAGGAGGTTTTTGAAGATAGGGAGGGATTCTGCTCTGTTCGGCTTAGACAGCTCATTCCACCCAGGGGGAACCACAGAAGAGAAAAGTCTGGACTGGGTTTGCCTTGTGCGTAGGGATGACAGAGCCAGAGGAGTGGAGAGAGCGAGTCGGAACATAAGCCTGAATGATAGGATTAAGGTAGCTAGGTGCGGACCCAGATTTAGTGACTTGAACTTCATGAGAAAACATTAGAAAATGTGGCCTGATATACTTATTATACACATTAATCAGTGCAACACCAACCAAGACCTCAAACAGAACCCTTGTTCTAGGACAAAGATGCTTAAAATTCTCCATGAAGAACCAGGGTAAACGCAAGGTATGGTTATAAACAGTAATGCCTTTCCATATATATAGACTGTGTTCATCGTTATTTTAATAGTGGATTGATTAGATGCATTGTTCATTTGTGGAAAACACTGGGTCTTCTAGAAAACCATGTGGAGCAAACATAGTGTTAAGATACTATTGAAAAGGACCGGTACACGTTAGATGATATACAGTATATCGATATTTTAGACTTTCTCTAGGCATGTGTAGGCCAGTAACAATTGATTAAATTGGTAATTCAAGTAATATAACAGTTATCGTTGTTGATTAATTAAATAGATATTAAGAAAGACTATAAACCAAACTATAAAATGGACTTATATGAATAAACAAAAACTATGCATAGCCTTTCATAGACTCCAAAAAAGACTTCATTGGAAGATATCCAAGGACTATGTGTCAGAAAAGGCATATTAACATATGTGTTATTTCTGTGTCATTTCTAATTCTGTGTCATGTCTAATTCTGTCTATTTAGTGAGAAGGTACATTTGAATAAAATTTGAATAGTTTAATTAAGTTTGGTTGAGTTTAGCTGAGTCATCCTGACAGTAGAGATTACCATTATTAGTATTCAGCTCAGTTCAGAATGGATCCAGTCCAGTCCTGTAACAAATCTAGCCTGAAATATCACACACTCACATTGTGATGCCATGATGCCTCTGTATGAGCAGTTTAAGCATGAGAACCTTCTTTTAGACGCTCCTTTTATAAGTGAAGTGCTTCAGTTAACAGCAGCTTATTTAGAGCTTAGTAGTTATAAAAGAATAAATACCAGATCTATATCAGTGTCGGGTGGTAGCTGAGGTTTAGATCATGGAAAAGAGAAAAGTGGTATCATGCCTTCAACTGCGTGAAAGCTCTCGTATCAAGCTGCTAGTTTGAGGCTATATAGCTGTAAAATCGCTCCATACTTTGCTTGTCATGAATGAAGAATGCTGAAGGCTTGTGCATGGAAGTACTTCCAGTGGGAATCCAATGGGAGAGAGCATTTTTGCAGCTGTGATGATTCGCTGTTTTGGACAGTGTTATGGTTAAAACCCTACGGATGGGGTGTGTATGTTTGTGTGTGTGTGTGTGTGTGTGTGTGTGTGTGTGTGTGGCTGTGTGGCTGTGTGGCTTTGTGGCTTTGTATTTATCCCTTTTTGGGCCAGATGTCCTCATAATGATATGAATACCGGAAAATCTGAAGAAGTAGGACCATTTTGCTGGTCCTCACAAGGACGCCTGCTATTTTCACCGCAAGTTGAACTGAGGGTTGGGTTTAGGTGTAGGTGTAGTGTTACTCAGCCACAGTAATACACAAGTCAGTGGAATGTCCTCACAAACATAATAAAACCAAACGCGTGTGTTTAGCGTGTGTGTATGGTTGAGGTTGAGGGGTTCAAATGTGTGAGTGTTTTGACTGCATGGATCAAGACCTAATGTTACTGTTAGTGTGCTAAAGGGCTTTGAAATGCGCACACATACAGTTTAACAGGGATCAAAGGCACATAATGGTTTTAATGTGTGGAAAGCGTTTATGCGTGCTGGTGTAGGGTTATAATAAAAACAACTGCACATGCAGATCAGATTTTATTGAACTTTTGTTGTGTTACTCTGTGCATTTGTGTTTTTTTAAGGAATTCTGCAAGACCTAGTAAGCTGTATGCATAGAAAAAGGGTGTTTTTCTGTTTGTGTTTGTAAATGTGTGTGCTTTCATGCGTCTCTTTTAATTGTGAACTGCACTGGCCTCAAGCTCTTTTGAATGCTGAATATTACTGTGTGTGTGTGTGTGTGTGTGTGTGTGTGTGTGTGTGTGCGTGCAGTTGTAGGTTATTTGCTCCAAGCTAAGAGATGATGTAATTAATTAGTTTGTGTTACTAACTATAGATTGCCCGAAGTCTGTCCAGCACCAGCCGCTCTCTGTGTTTTTGGAGGCTGGAGCAGATCCGTCTGCGGATGCTGATTGTGTCCATGCGTTTTGATTGGTGCAATCACGTTAGAACTGCTTACTGATGAACTTTTTAATACTGAGGAGAAACGAGTCTTTTCCTGTCTTTTCTATTATCTTCTCCTTTAATTACAGGATGTCCCAGTGCTGTCACATTTCATCTGTCAAAAACACAATTTGACAAACTTGAGAATTGATTTTGGTTTGTACTGTCAGAAACATGCACAGAAACATTATTGTTGTCCAAGAATGTAATTTTGCATTTTGATCCTAATTGTGCAACCTTAGTATACTAGTTGCTTATTACCATAACTTTGTGAGAGAAGTTTACAAGTTTTAAATGAACAAATGTGATTAAAGTTCTTTTGAATTTCGGACAAAAGTATTGGGACACACCTGTTTCCAGTGAAGGGCTTAATCTTTATGCTTCAGCATACCATGACATTTTGGACGACGCCATGCTTCCAACTTTGTGGCCGCAGTTTGGAAAGAACCTTTTCCAGCATGACTGTGTCCCAGTGCACAAAGTGAGCTCCATAAAGACATGGTTGAATTAGTCCTGACCTCAACCCCATCTAACAGCTTTCGGATGAACTGGAACGGAGATTGTGAGCCAGGCCTTCTCGTCCAACATCAGACCTCATAAATGCTACAGAATGAATGGACACAAATTCCCACAGAAATTCAAAAATCCTCTGGAAAGACTTCCGAAAATAGTGGAAACTGTTGTATTAAAGTATTAAAAATGTCATCAAAGTCTTTGTTGGTATAATGGTCCGAGAACTATTGTCCATATAGTGTATATGTATATTTTAAAAGCATTAAGAAAATCTACTTGAAACAAAGAATTGCAGTGACATATTGTACAATAATGTAAAAAATGTAAAAAAAAATTGGAAAATATACATTTAGACAAAATCATCTATACGTGTCACTTTTTCCATTATTTAAGTCTTTATATTGTAAACACATACTCTGCATTTCTGGGGCTGCAAAGCCTTAGTCTCTATGTGCTAGATGACTAACGTTAAAGTATAATTAAGCATGAATAATCCATAAAATTTTAAAACCTTCTCTTCCCACATGCATTAATGAGCCTTGTGTGTCCATGACCCTGACACCGGTTCACCAGTTGTCCCTCCTTGGACCTCTCTTGGCAGGTATTTATCACCGCATACTGAGAACACCCCCACAAGACCTGCCATCGTGAAGATGCTCTGACGCATTCGTCTAGACACAATCTGGTTCCTGTCAAAGTCGCGCCGATTTTTACGCTTGCCTATTTTTCCATTGAAACTCAGAGTTACTTGTAGTCACCATCAAATACCTGGTTCGGCTCAGTCATTAAATTAAATCAGGAGTTCTGCTCATAAAACTGTATTGGTCTATTCAATGGCTGGAGGCACAGAGGGGAACTCTGGAAACAGACTTGTGTTCTTCTAACCTGCTCACAAAATATCGACTCTTTTTCAGAAACATCTATATTTAATACTTATACTTTCTTTTATTTTCTTGTTTATTTGCATGTATTGTGATTTATTATACATTTTTTTATTTATTTAGTATTCCTTCTTTTTTCGTTTTTATTCTTTCATTTTCTTTGTTTGTATGATTTATTTTGCTCTAGATGCAAATCTTCCAGTCGGATAATCCTCACAGTCTCACCCCCCTCTCTTTCTCTCTCTCGCTCTCACTCTCTGTCAGTGTATCTCTCTCTCTTATTTTCTCTCTCTCTCACTCATTTTCTTTCTTACTCTCTCTGGGTTTTTTTTTTTGTTGAGGGGTAAATCAACATTGTTAAGATTGTAAGATCATATTTATTTTGATTCTGTAATCTCTGGGTGAAATGTGCTGGAAGTGTGTGTGTGTGTGTGTGTGTGTGTGTGTGTGTGTGTGTGTGTGCGCGTGTGTGCATGTGTGTGTGTGTGTTATAAAATTTTAAGCCATCCTTAATCATAAACTGTCACGTTCTTTCTCTCTTGCTTTGCTATGAGAGAGAAGTTTCTGATTGTGTATTGTAAAAGGAAGTGCTGTGCAGAGCATTAGTTTAAAGGAGTGTATTGGCGTGTGTTGTAGAGAGGAATGTGAGCGATTGCCCAGTCAGACAAGTTTCTCTCATAGCTCTTTAGGGACCTCTAGAAGTGTTGTTTAACCCTGTCAAATCTAACGTTTCGCTGGCGGTACGTTCAGAGGCTTTAACTTTGTCCTCTGGATCTCATTTAAACCTGTCACCCGAGCTGGAGCTTTCTGTGTGCTATGTGTTGCTGTCTCCATGCTGCCCTTATTGTTGGATGCTCTGTGATTATTTCAGAGCGAGTGTGTGAGCACTGAAACAGAATTCAGAGCATACTTTAGACCTGCTAGTACTCAAGTGTGCAGTATATTCCTTTTCATGCATTTTATTGCTCAGAATTATAGTTTCCAAAGCAAACATAATAGAAATGTGATTAAATTACGCTCTTAACATAGCAAACAAATGACATCATTGAGAAAACATGTGATTAATAAAGAGAAGAATGAATGAAAAGGCAGAAACAGCTGTTTCTTTACACTGATCTTAACGGGTTAAAGCAGCTGTTTTGGACTGATGTGATCTCTAATAGAAATCGAGTTTAGGATTAAGGCATGGAAAGCTGGCCTTAGACCAGAGGGACGCGCTGTGAAGCAGGATGTCTGACTTAGCACTCCAACTTCTGGCTGGCTTTGTGTTCCACTCAGACAACAGTTCCACAACAGAGGCTCTATTTTTCTGTGTATTTACTGTTTGTGCCACTGTTAAGAACAGTTTGTTACCAGTTAAGAAGCTAAAAAATGTGATAACCAATAATATCAAACCTGGGGTGGTGCCACACCTCCAAAAGTAATAGAACAAAAAAAAAAACTGGACTGAGGCATGTAACAGCAGTTGATTGGCCAAAAAAAGACAACTTGTGTGAACTCAAAATAACTTCAAGCATTACATGTAGTCTTTGTCAAGGCAATGGTAGAATATCAGTGAATATTTTTTATATGAACAGTGTTACCGGGCTCTGTTCAGATAACTTAAATAGCTCACAGCTCTGAAGAACATAAATTACTAATTTAATAAAAAATATTGCAACTGACATTTAATTGTGTGGTAGGCAACTTTGACTGAGTTAGTAACTAAATTGTGCTGTGGTAGTCTTCTTACCTAATGTCCCACCCCCAGCTGAACCTGAGATTTTAACTGGTTCTGCAGCTGATTTTGATTCTCTGTTCCACAGTGTCTATTGGTCAGTAGTCTGTGCTTCATGGATATTTATATTTTATTTTTTTATACAGATATGGGAGATTTTTCTTTACATTTTTGAGTAGGTGGTCCACACTCAGTCAGAAAGAGGTGGGTTTTCTCAAAGCATACTCTGAGAAGAAGAATCTTAATTTAGAAGACGCATAGTCATAGAAGCACAACACACAAAGAAAAGAATTCTCTGCATTTAACCCATTCACCAAGTGGGCTGCCGCCAATGAGGCACCCGGGGAGCAGTTTGTGGGGATGGTATTTTGCTCAAGGGTACCTCAGCCATGACACTAGTAGTTGGGATTTGAACCCCAAACCTCTGATTGCAGGGCCAATGCCCTAACCACAAGGCCGTCCAGCTGATTCAGTTTGTAATGATAACAATAAATATTGTCATGTTGCCCTACCCTAATGTACTATAACTTTTTTGTTTATTCATGTCAGTGGGATTTCTGCGGATGCTGATAAACCTGCGAGATCTTAATATTTTTTATTGGTCGATATATTATGTAAGGCCTTATTTCCTCATGCCTCCATATCTTCTGAAGTTGCTTTAAGTTGCTTGCAGACATTGATTAAATCTCAATTTAGTACATAATTCATGAACACAGTTCACCTTACCAGTGTTTGCCCAAACGTTAAAAGGCTTCACTTCACTTACTCGAACATCAAATGTTAACTTGCATTCCCGTTTAAGGAAGAATAGTTTTAAGTATGTACACTACCAGTCAGAAATTTGGACACATCTTCTCATTCAATGTTTTCTTTGTTTTTATTATTTTCTACATTGTAGATTAATATTGAAAACAAACAAAATGATGAAGGAACACATGCAATTATGCAGTAAACAAAAAAAGAGTTAAACAAACCAGAATGTTTTGCAATAAGGTAATGATGGACTGTTGTTTTTTTTACTTAGTTAAGTGGTTCTTCCCATAATGTGGAGTAGAACTGTAGTGGAATAGGATTACTATCATCATCACAACTGATGATCCCAAACACATTAAGAAGGTGAGAAATTCCACTAATGAACTCTTGACGAAGAAACACCTGTTAATTAAATACTATTTCAGGTCAAAACCTCATGAATCTAATTGAAAAAATGCCATGATGTGCAAAGCTGTCATCAGAGCAATAGGTGATGTTTTCAATATTAATCTACAATGTTGCCAATAATAAAAACAAAGGAAATCATTGAATGAGAAGGTGTGTCCAAACCTTTGACTGGTAGTGTAAGTGTGTTTTAGAGGAAGGAGAAGTTAAGTTCAGGAGTGTGTTTGTGCATGAAGTACAGTTCTGATGAGTCTGACGGCCTGAAAGAAGAAACTATTTCTCATCCTGGCAGTGAAGAGCTGTATGTTACAGAACCTTTTTCCAGACAGAGGAGAGAGAAGAGAGTGTGGGAGGGGTGAGGGGTCATGATGCTGGTGCCAAGTAAAAAAATGTTTCATCGTGTTCTCTCAGCAACCTGATCCGAATTTAATTTGCAATCAGCACTCGCAATTTTATCATTCTTCACACAGTGTAAACAGTATCTGCGGTCAGTCAAAAGATATATTGTTAAAGAACCTGCAACAATTCTTGTATGAAATGTAAACGGCATATTTTAGGAGCTGCTCGTACCATTGCTGTCTGAGTCATGTACAATACAGTGTAAAAAGTCACAGGGATGTGTAACAATATTGACAATATACCAGTGTATTGTTATACATGTGGTGTATCAATGTAATGGAGAACACAACATTTTGGTGAATACATTCATTAAATTATCATGAGTTGCAGTTGGTGGTTGTTTTTCGTTTTTTCACGTAACTCAAACTGCCTTGTGCCCTTTACACTGTGGCGAAAAATGAATGGACCCAGAATTACTTGAAAATATTTAAAGTAACTCGGATTCAAGGTTAAGAACATGTTTTCCTTCTTCTGAATATTTACTATTTTGGAGATTTGTTCTGGCGGCAACAATGTCTTCAAATATAATTTCTTCTGTAGATCTTGGGCCTATAGGTGAATGTGTATATAAACATGAAAGCCTGTATACTGATGTGTGTGTGTGTGTGTGTGTGTGTGTGTGTGTGTGTGTGTGTGTGTGTGTGTGTTGCAGGCTATGGGCTGTGTACAGAGTAAGCAGAATAAAGCTTCACCGCAGAAGACTGAGAGTTCGTCTGCGGCCCAGTCCGCTACTGACGCACAGGGACATTATGGACCTGAACCTACTCACACACCCCAGAACCAGACCCCACACACCACCTCACAAAGTGCTTCACTGACCGTCACACACACCAGCACACTCGTGCCGTTTGGTGGTACAGCAGACTTGGCGCCTTTCGGAGGCACTTCATACACTCCGGCTGGAAACAGCCCCTTTCCAGGGACTGTAACAGGTGAACTCATTATGCAGAAACACACACACCCAGAAATACACGGTTATCTGACGTAATGCAGGTTGTTTTGCAATAGAAGAAGGAAGATGTGGTCTTGATCTGCAATTGTTGTCAAATCAAACAACAACAAAAAAACACACCATTAAAATCATTAAAATGTTACATTTACTTGTGATGATTTAACTAGTGATGCACTTTCTCCCAAAATGGAACAAAAAAAGAGAAAAAGGGTCAATTGGTCTACAATAAAACATCAAAATGTAATACTTAAATGAATTATATTTATTATACACTACACTATTTTCCTCTTACCTCAGATGTAGTCAGTTAGCCAAGACATGTTTATGAGTCCAAGTTTTTGCTTCATTAGTTGTGCTCTGGAGTTGCAAGGCTTATGTTCATAACAAAGATTAGAAGATAATAGACACCCAAATCTTTTCTTTATTTCATTTGTATGGTATCGTAATAGAGGGCTTTGTGGTTAAAGCAGGAAATGTTTGGGTAATTATTGACTTGTAGTCAAAATTTGGATACTGAATATGATGGCTCGCAAGTGGAAAAATGTACAAATCAGATTTTTTCAGAGGTAGTGAATGTATACTTTTGGATGTACTTCAGTTTTTGCCAAATTAATAAAAGCTACATTGGTTAAATTAAAATGGAGTTTTGAATAAAAATCAGTTTATGGTTTGTTGGTGATACACCAATATATTGTCAATATTACACTATTTTGGTGCAACAGATTTAACCAGTATATGGTGGTAGACTAGTTTGAATCTGCTCTTCTGTTGGTGTTTTTTGGGAGATTTGTTTCAGTGTGAAGAACAAGACTTCGTACAACAGTGACTTTTCATCAAATTCGTAATGAACTCATCATAAAATATGTCCTCTTCTGCATGCAAATAGAAATGCGTTCAGGACATTTAGGATTTGTACTTTCAACAGAATTGATTTACTTGTTTTAATGAGCAACTAATGAGAAACAGGATTGAATCACATGACTCTTTTTGTTATTGCCAGTGATAACCATGATTTACTGTCACTAGTTTAGATTTTGTTTTGAGCCATTTCTCTCCTATTTGCTCTTTTTTTCAGGTGGAATCACTTTTTTTGTCGCACTCTATGATTATGAAGCCCGTACAACGGATGACCTGTCATTCAAAAAAGGAGAACGCTTTCAGATCATCAATAACACGTGAGTATTTGCACTTTCGGCTTAGAGTAAGCAGTATTTTGTTAAGCTATACACCACAACTGATAAAGTAATTTCTTGAAGATTCTTGATAAGAATGTCTTTTACCATCTGTGCTGATTTAAGCCTCTTGGATTGTAATTCACAAAGCTATAGGGTTGTAACAATACGTCAAAACACTGTAATGCTGCAATGCTAAAACCCGACCATGTGCAGGGTGGAAGATGTGACGGCGCTATGCTGAAAATGGACATTCTATTCATTTTTTGAACAACAAACAGCCAGCACCATCAACAACCCACTACAGCATGTTCATGTTCATACACACTCCTCACACCTACCAGCTCTAGTTTCAATAATAGATGTGCAACACCATGGATACGGTGATAATTTTCTTCATTCAAATTTTGTTTGAAATATTGTGAGCCAAATTTTGTTTGAAATAGTGTTGCGTAGATAGACAACATCCAAAGTGAATCACTGAAATAAACAGTTTCTCTTTCTGATCAACTTGGAAACTGAGAGTAAATGGGAAACCAGTCTGGCATGCCCAGCTTTTGAATACTTCTCAAAATCCATTTTCCAATTTTTAAAAATATACAGGATTGTTTACAAAAATGGAATCATGACCAGTAATAATCTGTTTCTGTGTGATATTTGTGCGTATGATGATTTTGGTATTTTACTGGTATTCTTTCAAAGTGCTTCAGAGAGAACAGCTGTTGACTTGAGTGCAGGGCAGGGAGATTAAAACCATGTAAATATTTCCATGGATCAGGACTGACCCCTTAACCACTAAGGACCTGTATATGGGCCAACCCTTCAGTTTCTCCCTCTCAGAACTACACAACTTACGTATCGGTTTCATAGTGTTTACTGATGGATAACAATGATATAACTGAATTGAATTGACTTTATTTTCTTTATTTTTTCCCCTGAAGTCCACTTCTGACATTTGTGTGGACGTATGTACCAACAGGAGTCACAATTCATTTTTACATTTGACATTTTCCTGCTTTTCTTTATTCCTTTATTAGAATTGAACTGTTTTTGTTACTGTAACTTTAATACTGATATATGTAAGTGACCTGATTTCTGCCATTGTGCCATTAAAAAAGCAGTCCTGGCTAGAAACACTATTTGTGACTTGTTATGTGAATGGACTGTTGTGATTGGGAAGTGAACGGTGTTCACTCAAACTCTTTTATATCAGAAAAGAGCAGAAGCGTTCAGTTGAAATGTTCCAGTGCCTGACTAGCTGGCATATCACATAGTGATAACAGAGACTCTAACTTTCTTCTGTCCTACTGAGAATATGGCCTGATTCGCTGTGAGAATCCCAGCCATTGTGGGCAGAGTGGCACCTCTGGGATTAAACTGCCAATCCTGAAATACCCATATATAGTTGTATGATTCTGTAACTATGAGTCTTCTATTCTGACTGTTTTAACTATTATAAAACTATATGTTTGAACAAACATACAGACCCAGAGCATAAGAGGTTAAATTGTTAAATTGAAAGAAAATGTGAAATTTTCTCTCTCTCTCTCTCTCTCTCTCTCTCTCTCTCTCTCTCTCTCTCTCTCTCTCTCTCTCTCAGAGAGGGGGATTGGTGGGAGGCATGTTCTTTGAGCTCAGGTCTACAGGGCTACATCCCCAGCAACTACGTGGCTCCAGCTGATTCCATTCAAGCTGAAGAGTGAGACTGTTTATTTAACAATGTTCCCACTATCCTTTAACCCTTTATCCTTTAAAACTCAGAGCGTATTATTAACAACTGATTTCAACAAATAAAAAAGATTTAAAACAGTCTAAAACCTTGCACGCTGCCGCATGTGGGCGGAGACTATACTGAAAGTTCTCCCAGCTTGTGTTTTTCCCATTTGTTTCTAAGACCTGAAATAAAAAAATTGGGCATTTTTGCTCTTTATGAGACAAATTTTTAAATTTTTGTGACACCATTTTTAAAACTCCAGTAGCAGTTATTTTTTAAAACTCCAGTAGCAATATCTTTGGTTCTACGTGACATAGGAACACTAAATAAAGCTCAACATGACATCTGATACCTTAATAATTAACACAAACTGGGGAAACGTCCATATGAGAAGTTGTTTCGCTGTACAACAACAGTTTACTATTTTTTGTCTGTGCCACTGACGTTTTAAGGGTTAAACCTTTGACCTAACAATACTCATGACATTTTTAGGCATTTTAGAGGGTAAGTAACCACTGTTAACAAAGTATTTTACCATAAACCAGGGAAAATTACAATGAAGGTTTGGTTTATTTTAAAGGTAAGTGCCATCTCTTTAAAATAAAACCGACTTCCAATGTCACTTGGGCAAGTGTTGAGAAAACCGAGATAAAATTACCATGAAAGCACATGACTAAACAAAAATTTCTGATGTTTTGAGTTTCGAAACTATGATTTTCTAATTAATCAATTATAATCCAATAATTGTGACAGCCTTAGTAAATATGTTGCATTACTTACTATAATTTCATAATTACATTTGAACAGTATAGCAAAACAAAAGAAAATGTATCTACTACTAAGAGTTCTATTTACAACAGTATGGGGTTGGTTGTAAAGCTACATCGTATTTGTACAAGTTTAGCTTCTAAAGGATGAGGATGCATGAACCAGCCCACAATAATTCATAAATGTTTTGGAAATCATGCTAATTTAATTTATGTAATAACTCCCTGTGTTATTAAATACGTAATTACATAATTACAGTTATTACTTATTCATTTCTTGTTTCCTTCTAAGGGTTACTATTCAAATTGTGCTTCGGTCTCCAATGTCAGAAAGAGACTTTTTATTTAATTATTTATTCCGTTTTATGATATTTTAAATATTGTGTGTGTGTGTGTGTGTGTGTGTGTGTGTGTGTGTGTGTGTGTGTGTGTGTGTGTGTGTTAGGTGGTATTTTGGAAAGATGGGGCGTAAAGATGCTGAGAGACTTCTTCTCCAGCCTGGGATCCCGAGAGGCACGTTTCTAATGAGGGAGAGTGAGACCACTAAAGGTAAGGACTGGAGGGATGAAAGTGAAGAAGCGATCATTTCTTAACAGGGTGGAAATAAGGAGGGACTAAAGACAACAAATCTGAATAAGAGACTGTTTCTCCCTTCCTTCATCCAGGAGCATTCTCTTTGTCTATCCGCGACTGGGAGGAGGGCAAGGGAGAGAACGTGAAGCATTATAAAGTTCGGACGCTGGACAGCGGAGGATATTACATCACTACACGCTCTCAGTTCAGCACACTGCAGGGCCTTATCAAACACTACTCTGGTGAATGAGTTCTCTCTCACACACACATGCATGTACAGACCCACACATGAATGGAAAACATCCTACCAGCAAAGAATTATCAGTATTTATGTTTATATTTAAATATGTACGTGTAAGAGTGTATGTATATGTGTCACCAAATGACACGGTGCGTTATAATAACACAGCAGGCTGCTGGGTGAGAGGAAACGTTACAGGAAGAGTAGGAGCAAGTAGAAGGGCAGCCTGTGTCTGCCTCTGTCTAATGCTGATTTCTTATATAAGATGAAAGCTACGTATTAAGGGAAACATCTGCATTGAAGGGACACTCCAGTCTGTCTATGAAGGAACCCCCCCCCCCTTTGATAAGATAAACATTAGAAAAGCAACTGCGTTGGGGTTGAAATGTGTCCCTATCCGTTACAGGACTTATGTTACTGCTAGAAAGCTAGAAACAATATTTCAAACAGCCTAACCCTTCAAAAAATACATTATCAGAAGCAGATCTTCCTATGGATGTTTTTTTTAGCTCAATTGTAGTCTTAAACTATTTTTAATCCATGTTCATGTTAAAAATGCAAGTGATTATGATCTTATAACGGTCACGGACAGTCAGAAAGCAGGTCGGTTTTCCAGTGTCACTTGCTGACACAATGTTGACGTGTCTGAGTGTGTGATGCCTGCCAGTACAGTGATGTAAATCTGTCTGAAAGCCATATCTCTCTATTGTTCTCAGTCTTTCTCTCTCGCTCCTCTAGCTCATGCAGATGGCCTGTGTCACAGGTTGACAGGAGTGTGTCCAACAGTGCGGCCACACACTCAGGGCTTGGCTAAAGATGCATGGGAGATTTCTAGAGACTCACTCTCTCTGGAGGTTAAACTGGGCCAGGGCTGCTTTGGAGAAGTTTGGATGGGTGAGAACACGCGTACACACGTTCACACATGCACAAATATGGTAACATGAATGTAAACATGAATACCCACATATAACACATATAACACAGTGAACAGATGTCATTAGATAAACAGCAAATGAAGGTCATTTTCACACTTTTTCATGCTTTTTTCCCAGACCCAGGCCAGAGAACAGATGCCTGGTCTGTGGTGTACTTTAACAGCATACATACATAAATAAGTCATGTGATTGGTTCATTTTAATGCCTTACTCCCTGTTTCAAGTTTAGTCATTGAAGAAAAGGAGACAAAAATGATAATAGAAAAACAATTAGAAAAACAAAACAAATAGAAAAACAAGTAATAGAAAAACAAAATACGTGCCTTTTTTAAAAGGCTAAAAAAATAGGCTATCGTGAATGAGAACAATTACTTGCTTGTCACTTCATACATGAGAACATGACAAACAAGGTGTACAGTTCATTGTTATCGATTTACTTTCAAAAACAGCAGAAAGGGATGATCATCCACCATTTTCCATATCCAATGTATAATAAATTATTTATGTATTATTTTAATATTTTCTCTGAACATTTTTTTGTTTGGAGTTTTGAGTCAAGTATAGTCAATAGTGTATAAAACAATAGTGACCTGCACATTTTACACAGACACACTCCCACACAATACAAAAGCAGAAAAACCGTGATGCGGCTTCTTATTGTTTTCCATGGCTGTATGTGGACATTGGAAAGACTGCATATAGTACCTGCATATCTGAGATTATATAGTTACATAAAGTTGGTGAAAAGTATATAATTCAGGTACATACTTTCCAGAGAAGTTAAATGCAATTAAAATGAATTTCTGAATGAATATGTAAATTTAAAGAGATGTTAACTTGTTGACTTCTTCTTTTTTTTTTTTAACACATATCCATGTAACTACGCGCTCTCCTTGTGGGCCAGGCACATGGAAGGGTGGTACTAAAGTAGCAGTGAAGACGCTGAAGCCAGGCACCATGTCTCCAGAAGCTTTCCTTCAGGAGGCTCAAATCATGAAGAAACTCCGGCATGACAAACTGGTGCAGCTGTACGCTGTCGTGTCCCAGGAACCAATT
Organism: Bryconaethiops microstoma; assembly: GCA_037577275.1. NCBI lineage: Eukaryota > Metazoa > Chordata > Actinopteri > Characiformes > Alestidae > Bryconaethiops > Bryconaethiops microstoma. The sequence goes on from JBBJLS010000011.1 coordinate 15,616,095, forward strand.
TACATAGTGACGGAGTACATGAGCAAAAGTGGGTATCTGTCACACACACACACACACACACACACACACATACACACACACTTGTTTCGGGCCTTTTCCAGTGTTGTACTGAGTGATGGAAGCAAGACTGTCACATAATGAAACGGTCTAAATGCACTGTGATGACGTTACACAAGAGCCTTAAGGCCACTGCACAGTTGTTTTTTATTAAGATGTGCAAACTGGTGGCGATAATGAACAGTGACGTGAGCACAATTCAGTTTCTGTGCATCCCGCAGGGCATCTCTCAGCATTTTGCTTTGACTGCATCAAATTAAACCCAGAACTTCATTGGAAAACATATTGGGCTGCATTTCACAGAACAGACCGGTTATCATTTTGAAAGATGTTTTTGAATGAACTTTGATCAACATGTTTCATGCATTCAGAGAAACTCTTTGAGAATTTTTGGGCTGAGCTGCATAAACCTGAGCTGTAGATTCTGTTTTAAATAAGGAGAAACCTACAGCATCTTATGTTCGGATTTCGTCCGGCACTCCTGATATTACTTGGTGAAGCCTGCTGGAGTGAAGACGAGTCGAGAGCCTGATTATGCACTAATGCTAATAAAGAAGTGCTTAAATGCCAAAATGTTCCCAAGAGAACATGAACAGCAGGAGAGTTTGACAGCCTTTTAAAGTCACACTTTCTCAAAGGTCTAAAGTGTCTCCAAAACTGCTTCAGTGGTCCTTTTTTATGATGTTTTTCACCTTTTCTTCTGTTAAGCACTCGTGCATGATTTTCGTGATTTATTTCTGAAGAGAGTAGGTGATAATTATATGAATAAAAACACTAAAAATGAAAAGTTAAGGACATGTGAAACTCTTCACGCTATCACTCAAAAAGTTACTGTTCAAACAGTATACATTTCAATACTTTCGCTTGCTGATTCATTTACCTGTTTGTTTATTCATTTGTATTTCACTTTTATCAATCACCATTGTTTTTACTTCCTCAGGCAGTCTCCTGGACTTCCTTAAAGAAGGAGAAGGGAAACTCTTAAAGCTTCCACAGCTAGTGGACATGGCAGCACAGGTAAAACTCACCCATATTATGTGTTGTATGCAAGCAATGAGCATTCTTTTTATTCCTATACATTAAAAACATTTAAAAAATACCCCACATACCAGCTGTTATTGTTATTAATGTGCCCCACAATGGCGCAGTGGGTAGTGCTGTTGCCTCACACCTCCAGGGTTGGTGGTTTGAATCCGGGTTCTGGTCTTGTGTGTGTGTGGAGTTTGCATGTTCTCCT
>JBBJLS010000011.1:15622388-15626876 GCA_037577275.1 Bryconaethiops microstoma
TGTAAGATTTGATTTGACCACGTAACACCCTAAATACCTGTTCTCCTGCCTTTTCCTGGTTGTTCTCTAATGTCATTATGAGCGATATTTTTTTAAACCGAATCAGAGTGTGCCGCCTGCAAAAAATAAATACATAAATCGGTGGTATAACCTCTTAAATAGAATAGGTATAAACTCGGCCTGTTATTGCTGGTCACTGACAATTCCTATGAAAATCTATGGCCACCGTGCAGAATGCAGCTGTACAGGCAAGTAAATGGACACGTCGGGTTAAGCAACTGTGGCACATGGGTTGATTCCATACATTATGTGTACTATGACTTCATTTGTAAAATTATTATTTGCTTTTATAGACTACAGACTATAACTGAATGGATACTTTGTAACCTGTGCAAAAAAAACATCTGAATGTACCTCCTAAAGAGATATTATTTGAAATAAAAGCCTGTCAAGTGCGAGTGTAGATTTTTAATGGAAGTCCAGATGTAGCATTTCATACTGATGAGGCCAGACTGTGAAATGCTAAATTGCGTATTGAACTATCACATAAGGATTTTTAGTTGATCATTCGTTCATAGATGTATTCATGACAAATGTTATAGATGCTAACAATCATTTCAGAAAATGTATGACAGTCTGAATCTTGCCAAAGCTAAATTCTTACGATGGATATTTGAATATTTGCAGGAGCTGTAATCTCTTGTTTATTGTCTCTTATACTGTAGTCATATTTCAGATGCTGAGTTGCAAACACAGCTTGTGTTGTTTACTAGTGAAGTGTACTAAACAAGTATTCGCTGATCATCTGCGTTCAGTGTAAATGAAAATACACTACATGCACAAATAGGACTCCTGCCTATTGCCTATTACACCAAAAGAGATATTAATATGGAGTCGATCCCCCCCGCCCCCCGCCCTTCTGGCTCGCAATCTGTGTGCACTGAGGCACAGTCATGCTGGATTATAAAATGTTCTTCCCCAAACTGGGTCCACAAAGTTGGAAGCATGGCGTTGTCCAAAATGTCTTGGTCTGTTGAAGTATTAAGATTGCTCTTCACTGTAAGAAAGGGGCCTAGCCCAAACCCTGAAATACTTTTGTCCATATACATTGTTTATGTATTTATAGGTGGCAAAGTTGGATCACGAGGGTGGAAGTCCACTCCAGTATTTCGCTCCAACTGCGGGCCTTCTCCATTTTAACTGGGTGTAACCGCCGAGGGATCCATTGGGTCGGAACCAAATCCCGGGCTGGAGATTTGTTTTCCCGGATTTAACCACCTGCTGTGCCGTGAGACGGCGAGTGAACTAAGTCCCGCCCCCTGTCCTGTGTGGGCGGGGTTTAAGTGAGAAACAGGTAGCTACTTTGTTCCTCTATTGATTTTGAACAGACGACAAAATGTTGAAAGGTAAAATTGCTAAGCTGACAGTGAGGGACGTGAGATTTCCGACGTCTTTGGAGCAGCATGGATCGGACGCAATGGTGAGTGTGTGTAGCTATAGAAATGAAGTCTGTATATTCGACAATAGAGTTCATATATGTGTTAATACAGATACTGGGACGGTCAGCTGATAGCCTTTGTGTTGAGTGGAGGCAGTAGGTCTTGTGTTGTGTTGTGTTGTGTTGTGTGTGTTTGTGTGACTGTGATCATGTGACTGACTCTCCACAGCACTCGGACCCAGACTACTCCGTGGCTTATGTAGTTATTGAAACCGACAATGGGCTGAAAGGCTATGGGATCACCTTCACTGTGGGAAGAGGGACTGAAATAGGTGAGTTTCCCTTTATTTGGTGAAATTATACACCCAGCGACTGACTGTGTTGTGGTTTGCCCTGTCTGGGGGCGGGACAGAGCTCTCGGCTCTGCTAGATGTAAAGCTGCGCCACCCAGTGGTCAAATGAGACAAACACGTTAAGAGACACGTCCTATATTACATGGACAAAAGTATTGGGACACCTCTTAATTATTGAATTCAAGTGGCTCATTACTTCCAGTGAGGGGCAGTCTTAATGTTTCAGCGTACCAAGACATTTTGGACTACACCATACTTCCAACTTTTCTACTCCAGCCCCAGTGCACAAAGCAAGCTCCATAAAAACATAAATGGATGAGTTCGGTGTGGAAGAACTTGACTGGCCGCACAGAGCCCTGACCTCAACTCCATCCAACACCTTTGGGATGTACTGGAATGGAAATTGCGAGCCAGGACGTCAGTGTCTGACCTCATAAATGCTCTACAGAATGAATGGGGACAAATTCCCACAGAAACTCTAAAATCTTGAGGAAAGCTATCCAAGAAGAGTGGAAGCTGTTATAGCTGCAATGGGGAACCAACTCCATATTAAAATCTTATGTATATGAATCCAGTGTAATTAAAGTCGCTGTTTGTATAATGGGCAGGAATCCCAATACTTTTGTCCATAAGTTGTATATTTGCACATGGTGACTGCAGCTACTGTCCGCCAGGAGTGTGCTGCACCACACTGTGTTAGCTATTTCAGCTGCATTTATTTATTTGTCACAGACATAATTATACAAGTAGAGCATGTAGTGAAATGTGCTCCTGAGTTGACCCATAATACAATGAATTTATCAAATAAGTATTACAGTTAAATGAAAGAGAAATTTGAAGAGGTTAAACTAAAGTAATAAAATGATACAGAACTCCAGGACCCAATGAACAAACATTACGATTAGAAACAATTTAATAACAAATTATCATAAAATGTATTAATAATGCTCAAATTTAAAAAAATCTTTTTAAAGGTGCTCTATTTCTGGTCACTATTGATAATATTTACACATATTGCACTAAAATGTCCAGGAACTAATAGTAGTTATTGGTAGGAATAATGGTTTGGTAAATTGATTGTGGGTTTTTAATGAAATAATACTGTTTGAACAAAATATTTCTCTCTGTCTCTCTGTAGTTGTCTGTGCTGTAGAGGCCTTGTCTACATTAGTGATTGGAAAGTCACTGGAGGAGATAGTGAATGATTTTAGCGGCTTCTACAGGCTCCTGACTAGTGATGGTCAGATGAGATGGGTAAGTGAACAGACACTACAGTTCAGTGAAGGTAAACCAGTCAGGCCAACGTTTACTCCCTTTTTACGCTGTTCACTCAACATTGACAGATCGGACCAGAGAAAGGAGTCATCCAGCTGGCAACTGCAGCCATTCTTAATGCTGTCTGGGACATGTGGGCACGTGCAGAGGGCAAGGTAAATCACACACACCTCAGTTTTAGAAGTGTAGCACTTCAGTGCATTGTGCTAGAGCGTTGGATTGTTTGTTTTTCTCTTATATCTACCTGCAAAGCATGATGAAACCAGTCAGAGCTGAATAAGACACATACATGTGCCTGCAAAAGCCACAGGTAATTTACATTTAGTTGATTGTTTTAGTGAATATCAGTGCAAATTCATTACAGATCCACAGTTATTGTGCTCATTTTAACATATAGGGTAATTTTTTTAATTGTTTTTCAATAGGTCACAAGATAAATTAGCCAAATGAACAGAAATTGTGCAGTAAAACATGCAGTGAAGAACACTCTATTTAAGTTGGTAGAGGATGTAATTACAAATAAAATGTGTAATTTGACCAGAGGTAGTATACAACTGTATGAGACATATTACGGCGGCCGCAAGAGACAGCAGAGCTTTGAAAGTATATTTCAACATATACAGACATTTCATGCACCTAATTCATGCACTTTCTCCGCAGCCCCTTTGGAAGCTCCTAGTTGACATGGTAAGATATAAAACGTCATCACAGAGCGTTTAGACCGTTTTATTATGTGACAGCCTTGCTTCCATCACTCAGTACAACACTGGAAAAGGCCCGAAACAAGTGTGTGTGTGTGTGTGTGTGTGTGTGTGTGTGTGTGTGTGTGTGTGTGTGTGTGTGTTTATAGGAGCCCAGACAACTCATAAGTTGTATAGATTTCAGATACATCACTGATGCTCTTACCGAGCAGGAAGCTTTAGGTGAGCCCACGCATATTAGTAGACAATTAAATGATAATGATTGATGACAAGTCAGTATTGATTTCCCAGCACTTTATCAGCATACAAATATCTCTCTCTCTCTTTCCCTCTCTCCCTCCCTCTCTCTCTCTCTCTTTCCCTCTCTCCCTCCCTCTCACGCTCTCCCTCTCGCCCTCTCTATCTGTCTGTCTGTCTGTCTCTCTCTCTCTTTCCCTCTCTATTTCTCTCTCTACCTTCCTCTCTCTTTCTCACCCTCTCTCTCTCTCCCTCTCTCTCTTTCTCATTCCCTCTCTCTCTCTCCCTCCCTCTCTTTCTCTCTCCCTCCCTCTCCCTTTCTTTCCCTCTCTCTCCCTCTCTCCCTCTCTGTCTATCTATCTGTCTCTCTCTCTCTCTCTCACCCTCTCTCTTTCTATCTCTCACTCCCTCCCTCTCTCTATCTCTCTCTCTCCCCCTCCCTCTCTCTTTCCCTCTCTCTCTCTCTCTCTCTCCCTCTCTCTCT
>JBBJLS010000011.1:15626976-15643125 GCA_037577275.1 Bryconaethiops microstoma
GTTTTTGTTGAAAGCTCTAATTCTGTGAAACATCAGCCAATAGTATGGGCCAGCCAATATATCAGTTGGGCCCAACTTCTTCTACTACAGTGGTTTCAAGATGTGTGATCACAAAAATGTCAGGGTGATATAATTTGACATGGGACAACCCATAACACAACACAACACAACACAGACACTTTGACAGTGGCGTTTCTAAACCATTCTGGTGCTCTAGTTTTCAGTCGACCAGGTGCGGGGTGGGATTTGGGGGTGGCTAATGTTACGCCCAAATACCACCCCACCCCCGCCACTGCTGCCTGGGTTTCCTATGCCTAGAAACGCCCCTGCGCTTTGAAGACTAAGAAGGCTAGTCAGGGTTCAGATCAGGTTTAACCAAGTCCTTGAACTACTCAACACTGAGCTGCTCTTTTCTTAAGTTATCCCTGAACAGATTTCACCAGTTTCAAAACTCGAGTTTGCAATGTAAACATTTAAGCAACACAGAGTCATAGTGCAGTCGAGGTGTAAAAAAAAATATTTCAAAAACGTTGCAACATTTTCTTTCCCTTCGTCCTGACACCACACTCATGTATTTACATTTGAAACAAAAACAAAATCACTGGCACAAAACTACTTATATTATATTGCTGACCTATAATATTCTGAAAATATAACTTGGACCAGGCTGGACCATCTTTAACAGACAACCAATGTGCAGGTATTGTTAAACAGAAACCCTTTCAAATTTGATCTGTCTTTCTTTTGCATAAACGTAAATCTAGGAGAATATTTGTTTCCAATTCTTTTGTTCATTCAATACTTGGATACTTGTCTTTTCCCCCCTCAGTGTAGCAAGCTTAGTTTGACAGATTTCTTCCTTGCAGCTTTTCTCGTTTTATCTTATTTCATCTCTTTCTTCTATTTTTACTGCTGATCCTTGCAAATTGTGGTAAATAAGCCAGTTCACTTTCTAAATAACCTCAGCAGGAAACAGAAGGAAGGGATGCCAAAGCAGAGACACTGAGCTAGCTGGTTACTTTACCTCTTCTCTGAAGGGCCAGAAACACAGCAATTTTAATTCAGACCATAGACTTGGTTTCATCCAACCTAGACATCCAGTTGGTGTCTCAAATGATTATATCCAAACGAAGTAGAGATTTAATCCAGTACAGAGGTGTGATTCTGTCCAGACTACAGATGAACTCTTATGTAAGGAAAAAAAGATATAATCCGAAACGGAGGCAGAGTAATCCAGAGGCAGTCCGTTTTTGCGCAGGAAATGCAACCAGGTTTCCTCATCAGTGTTTTTTTTTTTTGTATGCACTATGAATCTATTTGGTGATCATACTGATAGCATTTCCGTCCAAGGGAGAAGAGTGTACTTGTCAGGTTTGGAGCTGGTCTCAGTGGCTGAGGAGAGATCTTTTTAATCTATAGATGGGTGCTACACATTTCAAATTTCTTGAAATTTGCATGATGGTTTTGGGTTGGGATGACCCTGCAGACAGAGTTGCACAGTCTGTTCGACAGTGTTCGTCACCATGGACTGGTGACTGCGTGGAGATTTTCTGAGCGTTGACTGATTGCTATCAGGTGGTCGGGTGTGGTCTTTCTCTACTCGTCTTTCTCCACTATAACCTCTCCATGGAGCACCTTTCTCCTCTGACGCAGCATGTGGAAATATAGCTGAGGAAACACTGTGAGGAAAACAACAAAAAAAAGATTTCATTTCTTGCTTCTGTACAAAACAAGGACAGTGAACCCGAAGCCTCGAGTAACTGAAACTAGGTTTTAAATCAACATATAGAGTTCCTCTGTATAATTTAGTGATCTGTGCTGAGTAGATGGTCCAGGAGAAAACAGTGATTAGCTGTCTGGCTCTAAAGTATAATCCAAAACAGTTTCTACACAACACAATACCCCACTTTAGTTTGTGGTAAAACAGAAAAGGGAGGGTCTTGGAAATCTGAAATCATTTGTAACCCACACTGGTTTGACTTGTCCTTTTGTAAAATAAGGCACTGTGCATGTCATGAAATGTTTTTTTGTGGATAAGCACTGGTTTTGCATTGCAGCGTCATAGGAATTATACAACAAATATATCAAGAGGTTTTGTCTTTCCAAACTTAGAAAATATCTAACATTTAATTCAAGTAATTATTGGCACCCCTTACAATTCCTATAAAATAAATGTAACTAAAGAATGTTTGTAATTTATAGTTTACTTTTAAAAGTTGATTAGAGTGTCTAAGAACTTTTAATTAGTAATCCATGACTTCCGGTGTTTCTGGGGTATAAATACGACGTGACACAGAGGCCCATTTCTCTTAGCCACTCGTCAAAACGGGATAGACGAGAGAAGGTGCCATTCAGGTGAGGCCGATGTGTGTTGCTCTTCATAAGTCAGGAATGGCTACAGTAAAATGGCTACTCACCTAAACATATCCACAGTTAGAGCAATAATTAAAACAAAACTACCACCACACACAGTGAGGAGGACGGTGAGGGAGGTAAAATTCTCCAATGTTGGTAGAGAACTGCAGCAAAGAGTGGCATCTTGGGGTCACCAAGTCTCCATAGCAGCCATTAGCAACCAAGTTTCCATAGCAACCAAGTCTCCATAGCAACTGCTATCTACATGTCTACAGGTTATGAAGCATGCCAGGAAAAAGCCTTTTCTGTCCTACAATCACAAACGTAAACGTGTGGAATTTGCTAGACGCTTCTGGGACTTTAACTGTGTGCTTTGGTCAGATGAGACTAAGATTTAGCTATTTGGCAACAAACACTTCAGGTGGGTCTGGCATAAAACAACGGATGAATAAGCGGAAAAACCCCCTAATGCCCACTGTTAAGTATGGTGGAGGATCTGTGATGCTGTGGGCCTGGGAACCTTGTTAGAGCGCATGACATCATGAACTCTTTGAAATACTAGGACATTTTAGTAAATATCTGTTGGGCTCTGCCAGAAAACTGAAAATGGGTCGTCATTGGGTTATTCAGCAGGATAATGATCCAAAACAAATGGGCATATTAACACAGAAATGGTTCACCAGGCACAAAATCAATCTTCTTCCATGGCCTCAGTCCCCAGACCTAAATCCCATAGAAAACCTATGGGGTGAACATCTCTCTCTCTGTAGTCTCTCTATCTTCAACCTTGTGAAATGTTATGGGAGAAGATTTAGTGTTGTCTAATAGGCGAGAGAGGGTTGTACAAAGTATTAACAGCAGGGGTGTCAATAATTGTGGCCCATGTGGTTTCATGTAAAAAATATTTCTTAGTGTGGGATTATAAAGACTGGGGTTTTCACCTTTTTCATTGCGATGTTATTTACAAAAAAAGATATATGTATTAAGGCTTTATACACATCTTTATCAGGGGTGCCAATAGTAGTGGAGGGCACTGTGCATCATCAGCATTAACAGTAATAGTAACAGTAAACAGAACTATTACATGCTAAAAATCTGCTTCTGCTTTCATTTTGTGCAAAGTGGATACATGTGTGTGGATGACTAATATTAAGAGGAATTCTTACATGGGATGTAGGAGAGCATAACGATGATGAGGAAATAGTAGTAGTCAAAGGAGACATTGTACTTGTTTGGAAGCCTCAAAGAGTACATGCCCGATCTCCGAACATATGGTAGAGCAGCATATATGGACATCAATTCACCGATCACACCCAAAGGGTACAAGACAATGAACAGATTATACCTAAAAGAGAGAGAACATGGGAGAAATACTTATGATGCATCACTTTGCTTCTGAAATACATTCACACATTCATTCATACATTCAAAATGTTCAAGTTTCAAACCAACGAATGCAAACTGTCCACCATCACAAACGATTAGTGTTACTTTGTTAACTTTCCAGTTTCTTTCTTTAGAATAGAGCTCTTGTATGGGACCCCTATTAAATCTATAGTAACATGTATTTTAATGTGAACACATCATATACCAGAACCTAGTCATAAAGGACTCACGGATTGTTTCCTGATTTAGTTCAGCTACAGTAACTGTTAAAATCATCCTTAGTTGAACTGGGTGTGTTGGACCAGGGTCAACACTATCTGGTATCTGAACCTCCTGTGACATTTGTCACTGAGGGCAATTAATATAGGCTTACATATTCCTTGCATATTCTTGAGATTAGTGTTAATTCTATTTGTATCTTGTAAATTGAAGAATCAGCTGTTTTAATGATTCTCCAATTATGCAGCATTATATAAGCCAGTTACTTTGGATTTAGCTATTTATTTCATATTATTAGTGTTATTGCTTAATTATTATTATTATTATTGATTTTTTTATTTATGCATTTATTTTATCCCGTCCGTTTTTCGAAGCCACTTCTCCTCAAAGGCTGTGTCAGTCATTCAACTCTGACACACACCCTGTTGAGATCCTTTAAAAATTTTATTTTTGTGGTCGAGTCTCCTCCTTAATGTGGGGGAGAGAGAGAGGTGGGGTGAGTCGCCTTATAAGTCTATTTGGGAGAGGTAGTGTTGTGAGCTTAAGCACTGGCCTCTGAAATAGAAGACTGTCATGCGTTTGGGTGTTTCCAAACACTGTTTTTTAGCAGCCACGCAATCACACATCGCATTTTCTCGCGCAAATGCATCTAGTTTAAATAAGCCACTGACTTTTCTTTTATGAACTATAATGGGCCAGTTTGGTCCATTAAAGAGCAAACAATGTTTTTTATTCCGCACTGCAGACTAACAGAATGTCTCGGGTGTTCAGTTGGCCAACTCAGAGTGAGCTTCAGGTTCAAGAAAGCTAAAAATCTAAGCTGAAAACATTGTTAAAAAATGATCATCTATATGTAAAAAAACTGATCATAATTAGTGATAAAAAAAAAAATCATGATTGGTGCATCAGTAGTACAAGCAACATTGCTTGAGCACCACACTGGTGAGTCCACTTTAACGATCACCAGTCACTGAGGCATGTGTTTTTTTTTTAACAGTTTCATAGAATAGACTCAGCAGACCAAACACCTGACAGAACCACTGCTTAAGAGTGTACGGCTGCTTTCAACATCTGGTTCATTGGTGCCAGCTGTTAATGTTCAGTGTGCACTGACCTTCGCCCCTTTGGATTGTGAGACCGGAGAGACTTAGTACAGGGGTCCTGGAGTTACGCAACAGTCCCGTTCCTTCGGCAGTGATGTAATCCGAATTTTGGTAGAAACACACCCTAGTCTAAGTCACTTACCGCTCCTAACACAGCTGTAAAATCATAAAGACACAACTAAGCCTCAGAAAAAGGAAAAACTCCCTCACGCACACGCCGCGTTACTGCGTATTCTTCCGCCGCGCGCAACCAAACTAGTTTGCCCACGTAATCCATAAGTACGAAGCTAACAGTGTAAGTCGAGTGGGCGCTGTAAACTCGAAACATCGTATGTCGAGACTGTTGTAACTCGAGGACCCCCTTTACCTGGCAGTAATGACAGTGGGAAAGGGAACTTTAAAATGTATAATCAACATCAATGATTCCCTCACGCAAATAACTCCTATCAATCGTTTTTCGTAAACACTTAAAAACACACTTCACCACCCCAGTACAGGTGTGTAGGGGTCTCTGCCAGCTGACATAATACCAGCTGTTTTATCATCCCTGTGTGTGCCAGTGCCAGGCAAATATTAGGCTCTGCCTGATGACCTCACTGCGGACAGCTGGCATGCTTTAGCTGACTTTGCACACTGCAACTAGATCAACAATGAAGACACTCATACCAGACAGCCTCCACACACAATCGCTCCACACTATAGGGATGTGATTACCCTGATATTAATGAGACTGTATGGACGATTTAAGGGCCAGCACAGTTTAGCTACCATCCAAAACCTTTCACGTTACTGAAGCTGATTGTGTTAGTTTCAGAGCACAACATAACTCCAGCTATGTCCAGCATAGATAAAATTACTTCTCCACCACTTACAGTGCAATTCCACCCCCAAGTTGAAAATGGGGGCACTCTATATTTAGGGCGTGTATGTTTAGTGCTGAAGAGGTGTAAGAATTTGTAGTTTGTGGACTAAGGCTCATGGGGAAACGGTAGTCTTGGGCAGAAGGACGGAAGCGCGTGTGCATGTAGGGGAGTGACGCTAATAGTGGACAGGCATTCCATGCCCAAAACAGACAGTCTTAAAAACAGGAGCAGCTGAACACATCACAAGGGGTCTAACCAAGATACACACTCAAACGCATGCACACACACACACACACACACATGCACACGAAACCTCAAAAATTCAGAGAGCGACAACCTGTGAGACATTCTTGTTTAGAGGCCAATATCTTGTGAGTGTCTGTATTAGGGGGGCAACTGTTGAGTCTCAGGACAGCAACATTTTATTTTTTTTTCTAAACAATTTGGAAGAAGCTACTGCATGAGTTTTTTTTTAATGATTTGATTTCTTATGTAGTGTGTATGTATGTATAGCATAGTAACCGACTTAATTTCTTTTTCAAATTCAAATTAAAACTTTAAAAAAGGAATGACCAGTAAAACATGCCAGATTGTTTTCACGGGATATGGGGCAAATCTTCATTTTCTGGACTGCCCTACGAAATGCTGGCCAGTGTGCTCCGTAGACTTCTAGTGTCATGTCACTCAGGTCAGCTGTTATGTCATGCTGATACTGAGAGCTTAACTCTTTCTCATACTCTCATTAACACCCCGTGTCTTTCAAACAAAGAGTTATTTCTCAAGTGTTCATTTCTTTTCTCCAAACGACTGTTTACTGTTTAGATTTTATCATACCACTGATTAACTTAAGCTTGAACCAAAACAGTAGTGCGTAGTGCATGTCTTTATTTCTATTGTTACACTGACGTTTGCTAAAAGAAGGTCTATAATACGACTCCTTGGCATCTACCATTGTACCAACTAGGTTTCCTGATGTGGTGAATATAAACATTTCCAGTATTCACTTTTATTTCAATTGGCCTGCTTTCACATTGCTGGTTCTTGAACATGGTAAACATCTTGTAAAGCCAATTTGTCTTTGAAAAATAATGTGCCTTCAGCGGTACACTGCTGTGTGCCTTGAAGGTTTCCTTTATGCTAGAGAACTTTTTAGTCTGTTTGCACAAGTGTTACGGATAGTGCCAGGTGGCCCGAGCGGAGAGTTTCACAGATATAGCGACAGTAACTAATGTTGTTATAACTTGCCGGAACAGTCATTTATATCACTGTTATAAAGCCACCCAACCGTTAACTGTTCGGCACATTGCCTTAAAGGCAGCATCTGTGTATGGGTAGGCTTGTTATGGACTGCATAAAGACTTTAGTCAGAAATCACATAATATTATATTCCAGTCAATAAAATTTTACTGGAATTTGCTGACCCTTTGAAGCTTATGCACAATGGCTGGACCAAACATCTCATGCGAATCTATAAAAACTGAAACGACCAAAGCTGGAACGCATGTTTCTTAGTTTGGCAACATCTGCATTCGTTTTTATTGAGAAGCGCATGAGAAAATGTCAACTGTGGTAACAATTCAGAGCACTCAAACATTTTAATGAATGAAAGAACACTGCACTATGCTTCTTAATATCGTGGAGCACTGACCTTCACAAAAGCTGCTGAAACCTTTTAAAACTGCTGCTCTGTTTTTAACATATTGCTTGCAGTTATGGGTAGTTTCTGTGAATCATCTGCTAATACATCTGTATTAAACTCAGAATAAAGCCGTCTAAGCTGTTTCGGTCCAAAATGCCACCACACACGTTTTACTGCATATTAGAACTAGTTCTTCTTTCCAGTCAGAGCAAACGAGGCAAATGGCCTTACATTGCTTTGTAAAGCAGCCTCAAAATCTTTTGTATTCCTTCAGGACCAAGGAAAAGAGAATGTTTTTTGGGTTCTTTTATCAACTATGCCACCTCAAATCGTCACGAATGTATTATCAGCAACTCTGTGTGTCATGCTGAAAGACATGCAGTATATGTACTTGGTGACAAAAAGAGAAAATTAAAGTCATTCTAACCTATGTCAGTGAAGGTAAGCAAACAATACGCTAGGAGGAACAACAACCATGCACTGCTGGGATTTTCCATGCCGTGTTGCTTTTGCACCTGGCCCATTTGATGAAGTATGGCAGATGGTTAAGTAGTTTGAAGGTGTAGAAGGAGTAACGTGTGATCTCAGTTACTGTCCACACCACCAGGAACAAGATCACACTTTCTTGATTCTGGACCTAAAAAAGACAATAACAATAACAATAATGAGCGAAAGGTTCTTCTCTTAAAAAAAAAAAAAGAAACATTCATTTCTTTAGATTCAGTTTCTCAGTACTTTATATATTGTGTATTGACGACACAATATATAAATATTTTATATAGAAATGATGCAGCATTTTTTCATGGCGGTGTATATAAATATATATCCTGCGCTTTTCAAGATCTGAGATTCATCGAGACAGTAAGTGAACAGTTGGTTCTTGTTGTGATGTGTTGGATGTTAGACGTTTTTCTATAAATGAGCATCTGTAGTTTTATCTGTTACGACTTGTTTCAACAGATTGAGCTAAAATGATCTGTCGAAAGAAACTTGAACTCAACACGTTTGTGGCACTGTTAAAAGTTTACATTTCATCACAAAATACTGTCAGTTGTTACGCATCTCAGTTCATTAAAACCTATATACAGCCGCTGAGTGGTTTTAGACTTTAGTGGAATCTGAAACTAATGACTAACCATTATTGCTGTAATTATTATTACAGCAATTTTGGTTAGTAACAAATATGACAAAGGGATAATATTCATATTTGTAATAACTTCTATGCACTCTTTTCACCTCAAATTTTATCCCATCCCATTTTTCCCCCCCCCCACATTCCAATAATTCTTGTTACTTTGCGACAAAAACCCAGTTTGAGAGTCCTTGTCTTAATCCTGTGTTTGCATATTTGCACTCACCTGTCTGATACTATTAGTGATAAACCAAACCATGAATATTCGAGAGCACACTTGGACCCCAGTCACAATCACTGATGTCCGCACGATTCCTTTAACACACGTACATACACATACTCAGACACAGGTGTTTTTCATCTACTCCTCATTTGTCATGTGCTGTATGCTGAAGTGCGTATGCTGATTAGGTGGTACATACCGATTGCACAGTGCCCAACCTGAAATATAAGATGTAAATGAGTGTCAGAGGAAGAGCGGGAAACGTTTAAAGTACAGGACTGGCTAATTAAAACATCACAATTAAGTATATCTAGTGGATGTGTCTGCTCTCAAAGAAAGGAGATGAAAACACAGTGAGACCAGCAGCATGACTGAGAGTTAAAGAGTAAAACTGACAGAATGGAAAAGAGCAAGAAGAAAAAAGTAGTGCATACCTCTAACAAAGCAAATGTCTGGAAAAACTTTAGTGTCCTTGCTATGGTTCTGTACAAGCCCTTATGTGTGCCCTTCTGGAGATAGAACCGAGCCATTGCAAGAGCCAGCACCAGCCACCTAGATCACATCATGTCACATTCAGTACACAATAAACACTAGAAATGTTATTTCACAGATGTTTCAGGGGCACATTTCACTACAGGTTGTACTTGTATAACGGTGTATGTGAAAAATAAGGAATCTTGAATCTTACATGTAAAACACAGGGCTTACGTGCTCACAGAGAAAGTCTGAATGCATATTACATTTCATCACCGTCGGAACAGAACCTTGTCTCTCCATGCTTCTTTTGTCTTACATAATTTGAAAACGCCTATTGCATCCTACAGTTTGTCAAAATTCAATGACAAAAAGACCAATAGAAATTGTCCATAATTACCCAAAACACTGAGTTGAGTTTTTCCTTCAAATATCAGGAATATATCAATATCAATTTCCTTCAATATCACAGAGTTACCACCTAAATATTGTTGTACTCTCATAAAAATGGTTTTCCCCCAAATGAGTGCAGAACTTGCACCTCTGGGATTCAGGTTCATGTCAGCTGTCTTTTTCAAAAGCCTAGGACAAATTCCACAAGTAGCTGCTCTCTCAGAAATCAGGATCCGGTACACTTTCAAAATGGTTTAATTGTTTGGGAAATCACTTTTTTGTCAAACAGATATTTAGTGAATAGTGTATCATTTAACATGATTACAAAGGAAGATCAAGTATGCCTTTGTCAAACTGCCCCCATCCCCTGGACTGTAGCTGGACTAACAGTAGAATGAATTACACGGTTTGGAGTATCAGAATCAGAATAAGAAAACTTTATTTATCCCCGAGGAAATTGTTTATGTGTACTAATGTGTGGGAGCGTCGGATCAGAAAGCTGAAGCAGAAACATGTGAAGACCACAGGATGAGGAAGAAGAGCTATGTATTGAAAGATTCCTTCTGCGATCAAGAGGTTGTAAACTGTCTTTGTTTAAAGCTGGGCATGTGTGATTTAGATCCTCTTGATCAGAACCTGATGAAGCTTCAGGTGGACACAACTAAAGGTCAAACTAAAGGACATAGAATTAAAGACGAATGACACGCGACATCCTTGTTACTGAGCTTAAACATCAACTTGTGTAGCTCTGTGCATTTTGCTGGGGGGGGTTGTGGTATTCTGTAGGCCCATGGACCACTGAGTGCACTATTCTGGCCTAAATCGCCGATATCAAAAGTGACACATTGTCATAAATAGATGATTACACGAACTTTTATGAGACTGCTCAACAACATTCATGATATTTTTTACTAGACAAATGACATTTAATATCTAATGGTCATTCTTGGCCTTCATTTTCAGTTTTATCACCTCTGACTCCAGAGGCCTGATCCAGGTGAAGACTAAAGTTAGACTAAAAATGGTGTCTGACAGCAGTTTGGTCCTGGTCTAGAGTGGGAAACAATCTGAGAAGTCTTAAACATGCATACAGGTTGTTAACGAGTTATCATGGACATTTTTGAAGGCATTATTCCAGGAGAATTCCACTGAGTGCATTATTATAGCCTAAATGGTTGATCAGTATTGACACATTGTCATTAATAGATGATTCCATGTACTTTAATGAGACTGCTCAACAACACCCGTGATGTATTTTACTGCACAATCTCACTGCAAAGAAAACAAATGACATGCCGATTTCAGATCTGCTTTCAGGTTTTTTTTCAGTCTCATCAGCTTTTTGAATAATGAGTAATATTAGATTTGCAATAGACCTGTATGCAGTTTTTATTAAACCGCAGGCACCAATCAAGTAACTCTTTCAATATTTTCAGTGCGAAGCATAGATATAATGATCAGTGTCAGTCAGCTACCACTGTTTCTTCAAAAATGCTTAGTATATGATTATTATATGCTAATTATACCAACTATCATGCAATATATATATAACTAACTTCATCACAAAAACTGTACGTGCTAGAGAAAAACTAAACACATTTAAAATCAGCATGAAAAACACTACAAAACCCACATGAACTTATCTCTGATGATTTTGACCTGTTGACCTGTGTTATTACATTTATATTTACATTTAGGGCATTTATCAGACGCTTTTATCCAAAGCGACTTATATTCCCTAACTACAGGGGGCAGTCTCCCTGGAGCAACTTGGGGTTGAGAGTCTTGCTCAGGAACCCAGTGGTGGTGCTGGAGGTAAGATTCAAACCCATGATCTCTTGGTCCAGAGGCAAGTATCCTACCACTATGCCACCACCACCCAAATGGCTGATATCAACACTGACACATTGTCATTAATAGATGATATCATGTACTTTTGTAACACTACAGACTCCTTGATGTATTTTCAATATCACTGCAGTGAAAACAAATGACATTTAATAAAAATATCTAAGCCTAAATCTAGACTGACCGCAGTTTAGTCCTGGTCTAGACACTGGGACACATTCTGAGAAGTCTTAAACATACTTAAGGTGCAATATCAGGTTATTAATGTGTTAATGTAGAGGTTTTTGAAGGTGTAATTTAGCAGGACGCCCACTAAATGGATGATACCAATACTGACACATTGTACTTTTTTAAGACTACAGATTCACTGCACAGAAATGGTGAGTGACGGCAGTTTAGTCCTGGTCTAGAGTTAACTTACATATAGAAAACACTCTTAGAAGTCTTAAGACACTTACGACGTAATAAGTTATTAGCACATTATTGGGGATGTTTATAAAGGTGTTATTCACACACAACTCCTACTGAGTGGACAGAACAAACGACATTTAAGATCTACTGGTCATTCTAGGCCTTTATTTTCAGTTGTAACACCTCCGACTCCAGAGGCCTGATCCAGAATGAGCCTAAACCTAGACAACTGTCACCTGTCGACAGTTTAGTCCTAGTCTAGACTTAGAAAACACACTTAAAACATATAATCAGGTTATTAACGCGTTAATGTAGACCTTTTTGTGGACGTTATTCACGCAGGACTACCACCAAGTGCATTATTATAGTCTGTATGGCTGATATCAATTTTGACACATTGTCATTAATAGATGATTCCATGTACTTTTATAAGACTACAGACTCACTACAAAAAACAAAGGGCATTTAATATCTAATGGTGATTATTGGCCTTCATTTTTAGTTTTATCACCTCTGACTTCAGAGGCTTACACTAAAATGGTGAATGACTGCAGTTTAGTATTGGTGTTAACATGAGAAACACTCTGAGAACGCTTAAGACATAATATCAGGTTATTAACACGGTAATCTAAAGGTTTTTGTAGGAGAGATTCATTAGTATACCCTAACTGGCTTATCAATATTGACACTTTGTCATTAACAGATGATTCCAGGACAATGACCACAATCTCACTGCTAAGACAACTAATGACATTTGATGAAAATATCTAATAGTCATTCTTGGCCTTCTTTTCAGTTTTATCACCTCTGACTCCAGAGGCCTGATCCAGGTGAAGACTAAACTTAGACTAAAAATGGTGACTGACTGCAGTTTAGTCCTAGTCTAGAGAGTGGGAAACACTCTGAGAAGTCTGAAACACGCGTAAGCCTTAGTAATAACCGGCTATTAATGGATCATTATAGAGGTTTTTGTAGGAGTTATTTAAGCAGGACACTCAGAGAGAAGCTCCAGTGTCAGAGTGCGGCTAAACTTATCGGAGCGCCTCCGCGCGCCCTCCAGTCGACCGTATTTGGAAAGGTGGTCGCGCACAGACACGGAAAACCCCTGCGCTTTATTCCCGACCCCAGCGGACCGTATTTCAGTCCGGTCCCGGTCTGATTTAAACCGGATTTACTGAAGTCCGAGCCCGTTAGAAGCTATAAACGGAAACCCTGAGAGTTTAGTGTAGAGACAGTCTCCAGCCACACTTCAGTTAAAGTGTTGAGGGTTTATTCAGACACGTACCCTGCCGTCATTGCGATGTTGTAGAAAGTGAGCCATGCGGTGGCGATGGCGCCTTTAGTCCTCTTCTTCTTGTTGTTGGTTTCTTTCTCCTCCACCGCTCCGTCCTCCTCGCCAGACGCCATGGTACCACCGGGCGGGTGGGGGACAGGGGGCAGCAGTATGTGTGAGAGAGAGGAAAGGTGGTGGTCTGGCAGGAGGAGTGTAATTTTCTTTCTCACCCGTTTTCAGAGATTGATTGACAGCTCGCTCATAGGTCCATTTAAACGTCCGAGGGGCGGGACCAGTGGAGGGTGGGTGGAAGATATAAAACAACGTGAGTGCCGGACTAGTAGTAAACTTGAACTTCTAGCCAATCCCAACACAAACCTGAAGGAAGATACACTACTTGGACAAAAGTATTGGGACGCCTGACCATTAACCAACAGGGACTTTAATGCCATTCCATTCAGAAACATAAACTTTAATATGGAGTTTAATAAGGGGGGGCTTTTGCAGCTATAACAGCTTCCACTCATCTTGAAAGGCTTTCCACTAGATTTTGGAGTTTCTGTGGGAATTTGAGCCTATCTATTCTGTAGAGTATTTATGATGTCAGGTACTGATGTTGTACTAGAAGGCTGGATGGAGTTGAGGTCAGGGCTCTGTGTGGGCCAGTCAAGTTCTTCCGCATCGAACTCATCCAGCCATGTCTTTATGGAGGTTGCTTTGTGCACTGGGGCACAGTCATACTGAAATTGTTCTGATGTCCAAAATGTCTTGGTACGCTTGGTTTGACAATGGGTATGATTGAAACACCTAAATAATTAAGAGGTGTGTCCCAATACTTTTGTCCATATAGTGTAGTACTGGGTGACTCCGAATTAAAGTTTGAGTCTTACAACTTAGAACTGCTGAAAATTAATAAAGCTCAATTACACTGGACAGACTGTACTCACTCAGGATCTATAATACTGTTATTTACAGTGTTATCTAAAGTTAATAGCTAGACGAAATTATATGTGTGCTAAGGTTGAATGAACTCATCATGGTTTAAGGGCTTTTGCTTTAATATTAAGTTTACTTTGCGTGGTTAAATTGAAATTATTTCTGTAATTTCTGTTGCAGTCCGTGCACACAGTCCAGTACTGATTTAAAAATAAAATAAAATAAAAAATCTTTTTACACAAGGCACTGAAATGCATAAAAATGATTTGAGAATTTTTATTACATTTTGTTTGCTTTATTGAATTTATAAACACTCATGGTCAAAAATGACCAGTCATTAGAAATTAATTACTAAGACTACGATTAGTGTATAAAATAGAGTTTAAGAGAATTCCCACACCCCACCATGCTGGTGCCTTGGAGCACACACACACACACACACACACACACAGAAACACCTTATGTCCCCTTTTCCCCCACTGGAACCTATCTCCAATTCAATTTTTAAATGGGAACCACACCTATTGACAGTTCATTCAAATAAAAATGCAAAGTTCCTGAAGAAATGTTGAGATCGGCCTGCCTCCAAAATTTCCATAGCAACCGCTTCCTTCACCTGAGCAACCATCTTTTATACCTTTGCAACCACATAGAAAGTCTCCAGCCAACAAGTCCTACACCATAGCAACTACCTGGAAACTGCATAGCAATAATCTCCTACACCATAGCAACCACTTTTTATACCATAGCAACCATCTGGAAATTCCCTAGCAACCACCTCCAACACTATAGCAACTGCTGGGAAACTACTTAGCAACCACCTTCTACACCACAGCAAGCACTTAGTAACACTCTAGCAACCACTTGGTATACCATAGGAAAAATCCAGAAACTCTTTAGCAACCACCTCCTACAAATAGAAGCTGTCTAGAAACTACTTAGCAACCAAATCCTACACCGCAGCAAGCACCTAGCAACATCCTAGCGACCACTCTGTATACCATAGCAACCACCTCATCCACCATAGCAACTGCATAGAAACAACTAGGCAACCATCTCCTACACCAAAGCAACAACCTAGAAAAATCTTAGAAACCATATTGTATCCCATAGCAACCATCTAAACTCCTCAGCAACAACCTCCTACACACAGCAACTGCTTAAAAACTACTTAGCAACCACCTCCTAAACCATAGCAACCATCTAAAAACTACTTAGCAACCCACTCCGACAACATAACAGCCACCTTTTATATCTTAGCAACCACAAAAAAACTTAGTCTTTTGTCCTTACTAAATAAATCACTTTTGGCCGGGAACATGACAGAAGTTATTTAGTGCCACTTTTAAGAAAATATAAATGGTTTAAAAACATTGTCCTTGGTAAACATTGTCCTCTGTGATAAACAGAAGAAAATGTTTCATCTTAGTATGTGTTACAGTCAAAATAATCTCTCTATGATATTTTTTTTCTTAAAAAAACGAGTTATATGACCTTAGGTGAAGGAGGCCTACAAGCAATAAATAGGAAATGGAAGTTCAAAACCTGTAATGGTCACATACATTTGAGTTAGTAGAAAGTCGCCAAACAACATTAGGTAGTCATTTAACTAAATTGTTCTTGGTCAAAAGTGACAGGGAACACAAAGAGTGTTAAGCCTAAATAAACACAATAGAAGGGTTAAATAAATATGCTAACTTAGCTTAACTTAGCTCGTAAGCTAACTATACAGATAACAATAGTCTCATGTTAAACAAACTGAACTGTTCCTTGTTTTCGCAAAATGAAATCATCATTATTGTCACGTGGGAGTCACATCCGGGGGAAAGGTATGAGGCACCTACGCAGACATCCATAGTTAGGGGTTTTATTTAAGGAAAACAAAGGAACAAAA
>JBBJLS010000011.1:15660784-15674115 GCA_037577275.1 Bryconaethiops microstoma
TGTTGATTACAGCAGTGTTTTTATACTTTTCCTCATTAAATAAGATTTGATTCAGGTGATCACTAATCAGTACCTCACAAAGCAGAATGAGGTGCTTGTGTAGGAATTTAACAGACACTGGCAAGGAATAGTTGTCATACTCATAGAGATGCTGATTTAAAAAATAAACTGCAGTGGTCTCTTTTTTTTCCAGAGCTGTATGCTTATGGAACATGCAGCATACAGCTAAAGCGTGTTTGTCTCTCTGAGTTTTGTGTGTGTGTGTGTGTGTGTGTGTGTGTGTGTGCAAAGCTCAAAGAGCTGCTCAATACCATGCTTTTATTTTAGAGGTAAAGAGACCCATTTTATGTGATTAAGTGAGGGATTTAACTTTCATATCATCTAAGATTCCCCCAATTTACAGATTATACCACACTGGTCTTTGGTTTGAATGGACATGCTGACTAGGCTGGCTACAGTTTCTATTTTTAATATGATTATTAGAGCTGACCAAATTACAGTTTTTGTTTTTATAGAATTTTTATGGTGGTCAGACTGTTACATCTACGTTGTAGTTTTACCCTGCTTGTGTGCTGCTGATCCCGTAGCTCTTCATCAGTTTCTGGCTACAGAGCCATTCTTGGCTGGATATTTTTGGTAATGGTGGGTCACTCTCATCCCAGCTGTGGCACTGATTGTAAAAACTCCAGCAATGCAGCTTTGACACACTACACTGATGAATGGAGAAGAGAGTGATAAAGTCTATGTATGTGTGTGTGTGTGTGTGTGTATAAAATATCCAGCCAACTGTGTCCTGAAACTAACCAGTGATGAAGAACTCTATGATGTTTAACACAAACTGTGAAGCCGCTGATCTTCAATAACTTTACATTGAGAGTGGAACCATCAGGTTAGTTTATGTTTATGTTTACGGCATTTAGCAGACGCGCATCAGCGCTTCAGTAGTCCACATCTGTTCTTCAAACCTGTAAAGCTATACCTAAATCAGCACCTGCTTTTAACCAAGTTACTTAGGTCTAAATGTGTGGACAGTAAGTGGGCACAATGTTGAAAAGCTTTAGTCCGTGCACTACGCACATACACACATTTCTCCATACCCACTGACTGCATTTTGTATCTTTGTCTAATCTATTCTTAGTTTTAAAGATTTTATTGAGTTTCAAATAGTCTTTTAGGGTCTGGAAATTTCATTTATCCTGCAGAGTAACCCATGACAATTCACACTCTTCAACTGTCATTTAAAGAAATATTTGTACATGAAATAAAGTCATTATTTAATCTAAACAAAGGAAGCTCAACAATCAGTTAGTGGACTGTATGCTACCTTTGTATAGTGCACACACTTCTGTAGAATTATTATTGTTCAGCTGGGGGCCTAGTGGTTAGGGAGTTGCTCCTGCTATCGAAAGTTCATGGATTTGAATCCCAGGAGTGCCAGTGGCACCACTGAGATACTCTTGAACAAGTTACCGTCCCCACACACTGCTCCCTGGGCACTGTTTTCCCACTGCTTCACTTGGTGAATGGGTGAAGTGCAAAGAAAGAATTTCACATTGTTCACACTGTGTGCTGTGCTGTGTTCATGCATGACTATAAGGGGCCACTTTATAAACGTAAAGTAACTGGAACACAAAGAAGCAGAAAATAGAAGCAATGCAGCCAAACAAAGAAACCAGAAGCAAACAGGAACTTGCTAAATCACAATTAAATAACTAAGATATCTGGATTATGTTGTTACTATTACAGCTAAACCTATTTATATATTTCATATATTTATATAAATTTGAGCCAAGCTTAAGAGCCACATAGATTTATCTCATGCATAAATTTGGAATGCCTGAACAGCACATTATCTAACACAAAGGAAGTTTCTGAACAATCGCTGTCTTATTATCGTGTTATTCTGCAGGATAAATGAGATCTCTGGATGCTAATATCTTGACAATTTGAAGCTCATAAAACAATACAAAAAACACTGTTCTGGTTTTATATGTTGTAAAGAGAACCTAGAAATTTCACATGACAATATTTTTAGCACCCCTTGAGCTTCTCGACCATCGATACTGAAATTTCTATTATTTGGTAACCTGTAGTGCACAGCTCTCTTAGAGAAGGATACCAAGTGCAGTTGTGGGGTATGGAGTAATATATACATGAGAATAGTTACAATAGTGACAAAGATACAGCCTGTGGAATGTGGGTTGAAACTGAACAGGTTCAGTAGGTTAAAACCCTACTGAAAGGAATTCTTTGTGCTAATAAATAAATGCTGTATTGCAGCATGTGATCACTAGCCATAATAATTGAAGTGCTTTTGTATGTACTTAGAAAAGACATGAAAACCAACCCAATGACTTACAGCAAATAGTAATTAAAGCCAATGGGCTGAAACAGAGATGAGGTTAAAAATGCTGTAGTTTTTACCTGTACTTTTTTCCCCCTGGCAATAGTGCCTCCCCGAAGACCGGTTACTGTCAGTACTGGAGGATGATGGAAAGGACTACATCAGTGAGATGGATTACCTTAAGATTTCCACCGTGCTCCTCTACTACATCGTCAACATGAAACACCTCTGCTCCTCCAATGTCTCATCCTCATCACTCTCCTCCTCCTCTTTCTCGCCCTCATACTCATCTCCTGATTACTCATACTGTCTCCGGGCTCTGACCACGCTCCACTCCCCGGAGGATGAAGGTTTCCTCTCGGTTAATGAGACAGAAACCATCTTGCAAGTCATCAACCAGAATTACCAGCCACCCATTTCCAAAAACACCCAGGTCACAAGCCACATCCTTGACATTAACTGTACAACAATGCGTTTGCTGAAATGAAGAGCCTTTTGAGACTCTTTTGTTTTTGTTCCTTAATATACTTTCAGTGAAAATATGAACACACATAGTGTCTAAAAATATATACTTACAAATGTGAAGAAAAAATGTATTCATAAGCATTAACAAAACGTGTCTATAGAACAAATTACAATTACAGCTTCTAGGCATCTACAATAAAAAGCATTTTGTTTTAGCACGGCATATTAATTAATGACTGCTGTCTTCTCTCTTACCTTCCTTAGCATTAGTCTGAGGGAAGGGGTGGTTCGTTATCATTCCATGAACTTTCCATGAACCACTTGCATATTATTGAATCTGTTGTACAGACACAGTTTTTAAAGAAATATTTTAGAATTCTGTAACTTCATTTCAGTTTCAATAATGTTGAAAACCTGAGGGAGTGTGTTTAATATGTTTTAATAATGATGTCAGATGCAACATCTTTAAGTTTGTTTTTACAGTATTTAATATGTAGAATTCGTTTTTAACCTTTACTTATGCATAGCATGTTATAACCATTAATACAGCTCCTAAATATTTTCCCTATCGATTTAATGTGAAAACATATCTTTGTTTATGCTTATGAATACAAACATTTGTGTTCATTTTTTAAGTTCAAAGTTATTTTTTAAGTGTACATTTGACGTGGCTATACGCACTCTGTGTATATCAAATAACAAAACAAATACTTGTTTCCCCTCACTGTAGTCCATGTTTGTCAGATTTTGGTCGTACTGAAATATGTCACAATTTACCTTGTTGATGAACGGACAGTCATTACTTGGCAATTTGCATGATGGCAATACAAACAGATGCTGATTTTAATGCATATTTCAGCCAATCAGTGATTCTGGATTTTTTAAAAGTCTTTATTAAAGCTTATATTTATAATTTTTCAATAAAGTAATGTGAAATCGTTTAATGACTGTACTTGGTTACTTATTGGTCAGCTTAGTCCCTGTTTGACCGATGACAAAAATTATTTATTAATCATCATAAATAATCAGTGATTATTAATTGCTAGCACTGATAATGACAGCCCTAACACATTATGGTATGCGCTGAATGCATGTTTGTGTGTTATCAGTGTGTTGATGCAGCACACCTGATGCAGGAGGTGGGTGTGATGGACAGCCGGGGTGCAGATTCCTCCTCTGTTCCACGACTGGCTGCAGCCGTCATAGCTCACTTACGCCAGGGCCACTGCATGAGCAGAAGAAACCTCCCCTCACCCGCTTTCTTCACTGACTACATCTTCCACTCTCTTAACCGCACCAGCGACCTGCAGATCATGGGTAAACACACACACTTACACAGCATCATACATTTCCACTCTTTCAAAATTTTCTGAAATATAATGTCACAGCTCTCAGAGGACATTTAAACAATTTCCTCCGGGATCAATAAAGTTTTCTGATTTAATGTAAAATTACAGATGTGGGAAGTGGACCATGGTCCACCACTGCTGAAAAAATTCCTAGAGAAAACACTGGAATCTATGTACTTTAC
Source organism: Bryconaethiops microstoma (assembly GCA_037577275.1). Classification (NCBI taxonomy): domain Eukaryota; kingdom Metazoa; phylum Chordata; class Actinopteri; order Characiformes; family Alestidae; genus Bryconaethiops; species Bryconaethiops microstoma. Next base: position 15,665,125 of record JBBJLS010000011.1, read on the forward strand.
ACATGAGTTATAATGTGCATAACTTGAAAGAAAGTAAAACTTATGCAGGGGGTCCTTGAGTTACGACACAGATCCATTCCTTTGACAGGGATGTAACACGAATTTTGGTGTAAGTCGAAACACACCCTAGCCTGAGTCACTTACCGATCCTACCACAGCCAGAGAAAAAGGAAAAGAAAAACTCATACGCCGCGTTACTGCGTATTCTTCCACCGTGCACAACCAGACTAGTTCACCCACACAATCTGTAAGTACGACACTAATAGTATAAGCTGAGTGGGAGTGGCAGTGGGAGCGAGTGTTGTAAACATGAAACGACATATGTCGAGACCGTTGTAACTTCAGTACAGGTGACCTCAGTGATGAGCCTCATTCTTTCCACATAGGTAGGATGGCTTTACCTCTTCCCCCATCATTCAGTGTGATGTAAGCCAATGAAGGATCTTTTAGCCGGCGTAACAGAATTGTCAGTTAGGTGTCTCCTAAAAATGTGTTGAACTGTCAAATTGTGTGAGTAATAGTTGGAAAAGATGCAGCGGCACTTCATATGACTTGAAGGAAATATGTGCTCAGACCTCTCCTCCGTCCTCGAAGATGCTGTGTTTTACCACCCAAGCTGAATAAATTACTGTTGATGACCCCTAGATTTCATGCTTAGCACCCCCAAAAGCCAGAAATTCCACTGCATGTGCTGGTCTTTCCAGTGCTGGTTGAAGTGTATGACTGGGGGGGATCGAGCTAGCAGATAGAATTAAGCACAACCGAACTTAGGAAGAAAATTAATTTTTAAAAATGACTGGTTGTTGATATCAACTACCCCCAAAAATCATACTGGAACTTCTGAACATGTGAACAGAATGTGAACATGTGAATGTAGGATCATTAACGTGAAGTAAAATCACTTATCCTGTATTCAGATTTGGAGCAGTTGCTGTACCATCTTGGTGTAGGAGGAGATCCTACCGTGGCTCGCGGCTCACATGGCAGGGAGAGGCGGAGCACAAAAAGTCCTGCCATAAACATTCCAGACACTTGCAGCCAGGAATTAATAAAGGGATCCAAGGACTGGACGAAGGTACAATTATGACAAATTGTGCAACTCTAGAAGTTACCACACCAGTTTGAAAAAAGCATGTAAAATGCAAAACACTTGATCCTAGACGGCCGCCGTCAAGCACAGATAGATGCATTTCCTTCTCAAACACATGTAAACCAGCTCAAGTGATGCTAACCAGGATGTACTACCTGATTATACTACAGTATATAGCCTACTGCAGATTTTACTGACGGTTTACAGATCAGCCAAACAATAAAATCTTTTGAATGTTATTGCTGAGGCTCCCTTTGTGTTACCAAAACAGTTCTGATGCATTGAGGCATTTATGACCTCTAAAGGTGGGCTGTGGTATTGGTGGGTGGAGGTTGCTCAGTGGGTAGGATATTTGCGCTCCTGGGTTCAAGTAAGACCCTTAACCCTAAATTGACTGTCCCCTGTAGTTAGGGAATGGAAGTTGCTTTGGATTAAAGCGTCTGCTAAATGTATCTGGCACCAATATTATAGCGTCCTGTAAGTTGGGAGGTGGGGCCTCCATGGACTGGTTTGTCGATCAGATAGAGATGTGGGGAATTTAGAGGCCAGGACAACACCTTGAACTGTTTGCCATGTTCCTCCCCATTCCTGAACAGTTTTTGTTTCAGGGTGCTGCTGAAGGACACCACTGCCATTAAGAAAAATTGCTTGGTGCATAAAGATCTCAATCACTCTTGCTGTAGAGGAAAGCTTGTTAATGGTCTTGATTTTCAAATCTTGCCTCAGATATGTTTCTCAGCCAGCCAGCTGCTGGATATCTTCGTCCTGGATCCTCATTCACCAATCTCTAGAGACCACTTCAGGCACATCTGTCCTGCAATCATTCAGCAGTTGTTGGGCGACGCATGTGAGCCCACGCAATCCAGAGCTAGGGGATCGCCACCCACTGACATCGAAAGTAAGACCCTCACTTATCATCTTATTCTGTCATTCTTATCATCTTCCTGTTTTTGTTTCCGGCAATTCATGCACTTCTGTTGAAAAGATTAATCTAATTTCTTTTCAGAAAACTTGTTATATATCATTGTGTGATGTTACTTCTTGTGTTAATGTCTTCATTCTGGCCCACTCATCTTTCTCTCTGTCTCTCTGTGGCTCTCTCTGTGTGTGTGTGTGTCTCTCTCTCTCTCTCTCTCTCTCTCTCTCTCTCTCTCTCTCTGTTTTTCTCTCTGTCTCTCTCTCTTGTAGAGTATGGCTATAGTACAGTGGCAGTACTTCTGATCACTGTAGGCTCCATGCTGGGAATCTGCCTGATCTTCTTTAACTCCTGTAAGGAGACTTATGCTCTCATCCTGCAGCTGTTTGTTGGGCTTGCTGTGGGCACACTATCAGGAGACGCACTGCTCCATCTGATACCGCAGGTAACCCAGCTACTGCCAGAGCACAAACTCATGTACCGGAGCCACTCACAAAACTAAAAACTCCCCCAGACCTGCAGTGCTAATCTGCCCTCCTGAACAATGTGATCTTAAAGCGTGGGTATACTGAGATAGGACTACAGTCCAAATACATTTGTGGGCTTTAATCAATACACAAGGCATTCTGCCTGCACCCCTCCCATACGCACACACACACACACACACACACACACACACACACACACACACACACACACACACACCCTTTAGAAAGCATGTGTTCAAAACAAATCTGAATAGTTTCAGGGCGATGAACATCTAATTTTCTGTTATATGATCATGGAGATGACAGCAAAGTGCTTGCCTTGAATTTTCTCTGGTATTTGAACAATTTGTTAGTAAATTACAAAAAACCAAGGCTGACTGAAACATACCACTGTATCACTCCATTTGTTCATTTTTATTTTTTGTCCCTAAAGTTGTAAATATTCAAGTCCCTTTTGTAGCCAAGTGGTAGAAAAATGGAGGAGACGTGTTTGCAGCTGAACTAAAATGTTTTATTAGAGTGCGAGCGTGCAGACGGCCAAAAACAGACTGCCTGCCAAAGACGAAAAGCTAATCTAGTGCTGACCAAGTCAAATGGCCAATCCCTTCCCTAAATGCAATATAATGCTACGGGGTGGCTTTTACAAAAGTATATAAAAGCAACAACAACAGAAGGAAATAATAAAAATATCTTCACCCTTGATTCCTGCTTAAATAACCACGTTCCTTCATGAATAATCATATTACATTGCTGTCCACTAACCTTTAATGCAAAAAAGAGGTGTGTATTTTTATGCCCCAACAATGCAGTAATATCTTTGCACCAAAGATATCTTAGCCTTTATTTTTCAAAGGTTTCAGAAGTACAGACTCTGGACAAGAATCTAAAATCAATTTTTGCCTCTTTTAGTCATATTCAAGATATGAACGGCACAAATAAACAGGGTGAGACAATGTTCTGTACACAGTCTTACACTGATCGTCAGATTCTATGGAGTACTTGAACAAAAATTTTGTGTCTATTTCACTGTCAGTGTTTAGGTCTTATGTTTGATTCCCAGCAAGGCCACTTGCCATCCATGGCGAAAGTTCCTTAAGACAGTTAATTGGCAGTGCTCTCATTCAGTAGAAAAAAATGGTGTGGTCTCCAGCTCTCTATCAATATAAACAATGAGCTAGTCAGTCTTGATTGTCTGCCAAACACTCAGTTAGCAGTTGGCAGTCTGGTCTCATTGCTCTTTGATTCTGAACAAGCTACTTGCTAACCTTCAAGTTTACTGCACAACTGTGTTTAACTATAAAAAAAAAACGGAGAAAAGAGGACAGAAAGGCTTGTGTGTTACAACACAGGCTAGTGCTCAGCCAGCATCATTGCTATTTTAAGTGGGTTTTTTTTGTTTTTGAAGATCCTTGGTCTTCATGATATCAGTCACCATGATGACCATGACCTCCGAGAAGAAAAGGACTACCTGTTCAAGATTATGGGCATCATCGCTGGGATCTACGCCTTCTTTCTGATCGAGAGAATGTTCTCCTTTGTAATATCATCTCGTGGGCATGTGAGTCCTTCCAAAAAGTCCTAAAGAGCCCATATCATGGACAGACACAAATGTCTTCCTTTCTTCTCTCAAAATGTAAAGTTTTAGCATTCAAATCATACCACACCACCCATATAGAAACTAAACTACAAAAAAAGTCCATTTTGACTTGACTGTTTTTAAGATGTCATGAAAACTAATTAGTTTACGTATGTTGTCTGTGGAGCAGTTTGGCTCCACCCTCTTATGATGAAGTTATAAATAATGCTTCCCTCTGGAATGCTTTTTGAAAAAGGCACAATAAAAAGCGGCCACTTAGAACAGAGCTTCTGTACATATATCAGTCTTAAAGGCATAACAACAAAAACAGCCTGTGTAATTCTAAGAGATAAAGGTGGTAAAACAGTCATAGAAATAGGAATAATGACTTTTCTTAATGCAACTTTTCTTATTGTAAATTACAGCACATTATTTCTCGTTTAATAATTGCTATTCCCAGAATACTTAAAATATGAAACTCAGTCCAAAAATACATTTTGGTGTCTAGCATAAAATAATTGAACTAAATCTACATTGTATATTTATGTTATTATGGTTTGTTCGATTGGAATTATCATTTAAGAATAATTATTAATATGACTGGTCATTTTGAATGGCGGTGCGTATACTATGTAGTTTGTGTGTTTGTAGAAGCATGTTTATCTTTATGTACAATGTTGTTTGTTTTCTCTCACAGAGTCACTCTCATGGCTTGTCTGTGGAGCTAAGCTGTAATGGAGAAGGGCAGCGGGGGAAATCAGTGTCTACCATGCAGCTGGTCAGTGTGGCTCTGTGTGTTCCTCTGGGGCTGCCACATGTGTTAGGTGTTGTGTTTTTAACAAGTGAAATGATCTCATACTAAATCACATCTTATTTTTTTCCTCTGAGGAGATAACCTGCAAAAAAGCCATTCACAAAAACACACACAAAAAACAAACAGATGAGATGTAAGTTCTTACATTAAGCAAATCCATGGGGTAAGCACAGATTTACTATTAAGCAGTAACATCTAGTTCAAGCAAATAATAATATTCTGTTTCCATGCACAATAATAAGATAAAGAGACCCAGCCAATGATCTACTTTAGTACTAGATGTTTAATGTATCTTTGTTATATCTGGATAGGGATTAATCACCTGAAATATTTGTGTGAACTTCAAGCGTGAAAATATAATCATTCAAACCAGTTCAGACAGTGGTCTGAGATGCATTTTAGCCAGATGTTGTAGCCCGTTCCAAAACTGAGACGGCACCTCATGGTGCAAACACAACAAAAGTTTTTACAATAACTTTAAGATTATGTGTAGTAAATTAGCACAGATTTCATGTCAGTTTCCATGTCAGTGTTTAGGCCAGGGGTGTCAAACTCCGGTCCTGGAGGGACACAGTTTGATGGTTCTTCTACTCAAACACATTCACTAAACCTGACAATTAACTGGTGAGGTGAACCAGGTGTTTCTGAGCAGGGAAATCACCAAAACGTGCTGGACCACGGCCCTCCAGGCCTGGAGTTTGACATCCCTGCTTTAGGCCTTTTGTTCGATTTCCAGAAAGGCCACTTGCCATCCAGTGAGAGGGTCCTTCAGAAAAGTTCACTGACAGCACTCTCATTCAGTAGGAAGAATGGTATGGTTTCCAGCTCTCCGTCAATGTAAACAATGAGCTAGTCAGTCTGGGTGCCTGCCAAACACTTGGTTAGCAGTTAGCAGTCTGGTCTCAGTGTAGTTCTGTACTCTGTGATTCTGAACAAGCTGCTCGTCAGCATTTGACTTTAGTTCTACTATTAAAAGATACAGGGAGAAAATGCAACAGAGAGGGTTATGGGTGGTCTGCATGCATTTTAGCCAGATGTTATAGCAATGTAAATTCTCATTCTACAATTAAAGCCCCTCCCAGGAGTGTGATAGAACCGTCTCCTGCTGCATGTTTGAATCTGTATATATAGATTATAATTGGACATGGTCTTTAGTCCATGGACAGAAATGTAGACACTACTCAAAGTCCTACAATGAAATGCATGGACATGATTGAGAATCTGTTAACAGACATGTAGGCATTTAGTTGAATGGTTTAGTTTTCAGATAGGAAAGGAAAAAACTGTTCAACAAAAGCGTGCGTTAGCTTATGTCAGAACGCTTCCACCTAGCAGTAAATATCACAACTCTTGATAAAGATTAGTACATGTAATTTCACTGATTTAAATAACATGAAATTCAAAATAAATGAATTCATTGTGCTTATTACAATATTATAATATTTTGAATATTTAACGCCCATGCGTTACATTCAAAGACACGCCCACCAGTCTGCGGACGCATTCTTCTCACCAGTTGGGTAACCCTTGCCTCGTCCTTATTCACTGTCTCTCTACAATACTCACAAATTATCTGTAGGGTCGCAGGCTCCCCAAAGTCTATCCCGGGGTCAATGGGTGCAAGACAGGGACTCACCCTGAGTGGGGTGCCAGCACACCGCAAGACACACACACACACACACACACACCATTCGCTCACACACTGTTACAATTACAATTAAGGCACTTGGGAAACTCTCTTATTTAGAATGATGTACATCAGTGCTTAAGCAGTCCACATCTGTTCTTCATACCTGCAAAGCTAGACTCAAATCACGTTACTACCAGCTAAGTTGCACATGTTAGCAAACCCTGTTAAAAAGAAAAAGTCACAGGTTAGTACAAAGTTAGCAAAAAACATGAACATATAACATTTCTTTCATATATAGAAAAAAATATGCAATCAAAAAGTGACTAGTTAGTCACCTAGGTGCTTCTTGAAGAGATGTGTCTTGAAGACAGTGAGGGACTCCGCAGATCTGATCATAAGAGGGAGTTCGTTCCACCACTGAGGGGCCAAGACTGAAAACAGTCTTGATGCATGTCTTCCTCTTCTTTTGAGCAGCGGAGGTTCAAGACGAGCAGTGCTTGAAGCTCTGAGGGGACAAGAAGTGACGCTGCTTGATCAGTGCTGATAAGTAAGGAGGTGCAAGTCGGTTCTTGGCCTTGAAGGCGAGTGTTAAGGTTTTGAACTTAAAGGTTTTGAACTTAACAGCCAGTGAAGGTTCCATAGTAGAGGCGTTGTGTGTGAGAATTTAGGAACACTGAAGAATAACTTTGCAGCTGCATTCTGAATCAGCTGAAGCGGTCTCATTACCTTCAGTGGAAGTCCAGCCAATAGAGAGTTGCAGTAGTCCAGTTTAACAATGACCAGAGACTGGATGAGTAACTGCGTAGCTTCAGTGGTGAGAATGATGTTGTAAAAACAGTTTCTGCATGTCCTGGAGAGGTTTTTAACGTGCAACAAGAACGACAGTTCCTCATCTAGTATAACACTTAGGTTTCCTGCCTTCTTTGAGGGGACAATAACCGAGTTCTTAAAAGAAATGGTGAGGTCGTGGCTTGGTGATGGATTCCCTTCAGTGAGTAGAAGCTCAGTCTTGATGGGATTCAGCTTGAAGGGGTGGGCTGCCATCCAAGAGGAGATGTCAGCCAGACAGTCTGAGATGCGGGTCATGACCTGATTGTCACTGCTGGTTTATATACAGTCGTAAACTAAATTATTCATACCCCTGGCAAATTTTGACTCAGTAATTTTGGCTTAGTTACAAGCAAGTTTCTTCTTGATTGGACATGACACAAGCGTCTCCCAGAAGATAACGAGACGATGTACAAGAGGCGTCATTGTGGAAAAAAGTATTTATTACATTTAAACAAAAAGTGGCATGTCCAATATTATTCACACCCTTCTCAATAATCAATAGAAAAGCCTTTCTTTTGGCTACTACAACAATCAAATGCTTCCTATAATTGCTGACAAGCTTTTTGGTATTTTCCACTGGTATTTTACTATAGACTGTGACAGTTTGCAAAAGGTATGACTAATGTTGGACATGCCACTTTTTGTTCAAAGTCAAATGAGATGTTTCCCTCATCCAAATCTTTTGATAAGACTATGTTGCTGTAATCTGAGACTCAGTTGCAGTATGAAGTGAAACATTCTGAACATTTTCTTACTATTTTATGATATTTATAGAGAACTAAACATTATTACTCATTTCAAGAAATCTTACTAAGTGAATTTGAATTACCCCATTGACAGATTTTTTCTCAGCAGTAAAAAGCATTTATGTCTTATTTTCAATCTTATTTTTCTCAATGGCTTTTTGCAGAGTTGTAATGTGATGTAGTGGATCTTTGCGTAATGTTGTTTGCAGAGAACGTTAGAGGAGACGGAATGTACAGAAGTACAGCCGGTGGAGCCCACCATGATTCCAGCTCAGCAACAGAGTGAGAGAACACATATACACACACCCACACACATCATATTGTATGTCCTTGTCCGACCTTACAGATCAGTTTCCATTTTGTTCTCGCCCATTTTGTCCCAGAACAAGGCATTCCACTGCTGGCCATAATGGTGATAGTGGGCGACAGCCTCCATAACTTTGCAGATGGCTTAGTAGTGGGGGCTGCTTTCTCCAACTCAGCTGAGACTGGCATAGCAACCACAGTGGCCATACTGTGCCATGAGATCCCCCACGAAATGGGTGAGTCGGCTTTTAGGTAGAGGAATGCGTTTCGTAGTTCGTCCAGCACCCAAAAGACAAATATTCATTAAATATCACCATACCTAATGGTCTACTATAAGATCTAGATAATTATGAAATACTATATATATATATATATAGTCATAAACTAAATTATTCATACCCCTGGCAAATTTTGACTCAGTAATTTTGGCTTAATTACAAGCAAGTTTCTTCTTGATTGGAAATAACACAGACGTCTCCCAGAAGATAATAAGACGATGTACAAGAGGAAAAAATATGCTTCAAATCAAATGCTTCCTATAATTGCTGACGAGCTTTTTGCATGTCTCCACTGGTATTTTCCCATAGACTGTAA
>JBBJLS010000011.1:15683623-15701744 GCA_037577275.1 Bryconaethiops microstoma
TGTGTGTGTGTGTGTGTGTGTATACAAACAAGTGAATTATAGTGGCTCTGCAGGGACATGTGTTTAAACTCAGGATATAGGATGTATAAGGCATTTTAACGCTTCTTCATAACTCCACCCGTTTCTAGCTGTGGGACACGCGCATCTAGAGCTGGAGGAGGAGGAGGGGGAGGTGAGTGAGAGAGTGAGTGAGTGAGTCAACACACTGGAAAGCCTAAAGGAGCGAAACCTTCCTCCTCTTTCACTCTAAACAGCGTTTTTCTCACAGACCTCGTCGTTTATCATGGTTCAGATAAAAATCAGCTGAAGGGTTCAGTCGGTGAGTCTGGCTGAAAACTTTTTATCCCTTCTCAACACGCCTCGACTCATACCGGCTGCAGGCTGTCGTGGCGTGTCTATTTTAAAGCTGGTTTTAGTCTAATTTAGAGCCCTTCTTGAACATTTTGGCCACGCGTTTTGTCAGATGGTTGTGAACAGCATGCCCAAAACGCCCTCAAACTCTCTGGAGAAACATCTGGACGTGCTGGAGAACCAAGTTGTCCAGGTAGGCTTCCAGTACGCTTCTTTTGGGTAACCTATTGAGAGATAAATCGTTGGTTTTGTTGTCGTGGGGGGTGTTGTTGTCTGAAGGTAAGAGATGCAGCAGTACGGTGAGGATGTCAGGTCACTCCTGAAAGCTGTACCTCCTGATGTCGGTATTTCTCTCACAGCCACACAATTCTCCATGTACTGTTCTCTGAGCTCAGTTGTCTGTGTTAATTTCTCTGTGTCCAGGTCTCCGTGTTCAGTTCTCTGTGTTCAGTTCTCTATATTCAGTTCTCTGAGCTCAGTTCTCTGTGTTCATTTCTCTGTGTTCGGGTCTCTGTGTTCAGGTTTTGGTGGTCAGTTCTCTGAGCTCAGTTCTAGGTGTTCAGGCCTCTGTGTTCAGTTCTCTGTGTTCGGGTCTATGTGTTCAATTCTCTGAGCTCAGTTCTCTGCATTCAGTTCTCTGTGTTCAGTTCTCTGCATTCAGTTCTCTGTTCAGTTGTCTTTTCTCTCCTTTTCTCTGAGCTCAGTTTTCTATGTCCAGTTCTCAGTGTTCTGTTCTCAGTGTTCAGTTCTTTGTGGTTAGTTCTCTGTGTTCAGGTCTCTGTGTTCAATTCTCTGTGTTCAGGTCTCTGGGTTCAGTTCTCTTAGCACGGGTCTCTGTGTTCAATTCTCTGACTTCAGTTCTCTGAGCTCAGGTACACACAGTTAGACCGCCAGTCCACCATGGCTTTAAAGTAGGTGTGTTTAGAGCAGATCAACCACGACTATGATCGGTAGCATCTCTCCCTCTGCCTGTCCATCTTTGTCTTTGTCCCTCTCCTCTTTCTCCCGCTCTCTTTTCTTTTCTCTGTCTCTTTTTGTCTCACTTTTTTCTCACTCTGTCTTTATTTCATCTTCCCCCTCTCTCTCGCTTTCATCCTCACTTACTCTGCTCTTTTTCCCTTTCCCCTCCTCCTTTCTCCCTCTCTGTTTTATCCTTTCTCTGTCTCCCCATTCTTTCTCTCTCTTTTCTCCCCATTCTTTCTTTCTCTATTCTCTCAATTCTCCTTCCTCTATTCTCTTTCTCCCACTCTCTATTCTTTTTTCTTTCTCCTCCTCCCTCTCTCTCTCTCTCTCTCTCTCTCTCTCTCTCTCTCTCTCTCTCTCTCTCTCCCTCTGTCTGACTTTTCTTATGGAGTGGACAGTGATAAAATAAACATTACCCACTCTGGTTGACTGGTCTCTTGGTAACAGAGAGACTGGCAGCCTTCACGACTGTGCTTTACATGGCCTTAGGGAATGCTCTGTTGAAAAAAAAATGACATTAATGATCAGGAATGTTTTGCGGTTGCCATTGGTGACGTGTGAGTTGGTTTAGTCTACATTTGAGTTACAGTATGATCACTGAGAACTGTCCAGCATGGCCTGCTTTTCATGTGCCCTGCACTATAGAAAAGTATGTATGTGTGTGTGTGTGTGTGTGTGTATGTGAGAGAGAGAGAGAAAGAAAGAGAAAGAGGGAGATAAAGAGACAGAGCATTCAAATTCAACAGACTATATTCACAAAAAAAGACGACTGGGGCAATTTCTTGGCTGAATCAGTTTCTGATTTCATTCCTGTCGTTCCCCTTTTCTCTCCTTTTCCATGCCATTCATGCAGTCTCACGGAAGAAAGATCCGAAGAAAAGGACGGTTTAAAGGATCAGATGGAAGTACGTCGTCAGACACCACAAACAACAGCTTTGTGCGCCAGGTGAGATGATTCATGATGACTGATCACTGTGTTTGCAGGTTGAACAGCATTAGCTGACCTGTCCATGCTCTGCCCCCAGATGCGTTCTGTTGTAACTAGAGATGCAAGGCTGGGCACGTTTTTCAGAAGGCTGGCAAAAATCACATTCAGATTGGGGTCGGCAGTATTGCAAAAACATAATATCAGCATGTCCAGATTATGTCATACTGATTAAATACTCAAAATTTCCACAATACGGTCAGAAAATCATACTGCGACGCGTTGTGATGAAATTAATCACACTTAAATGATTATTAAATGAAATACCCAGCTCTGCTTTCAACCCAATGAGAAAATAGCCTGCAACCTACAGTTGAATTGTTTTATGAGCACATTTATGAATATATTTCAAATTGTAGATATTTTGAAATTGTTGGTGTATATGATCTGATAGGGCCCTGGAGGAGTGCTAACCTCATCTCTGTAGAATCTTAGTCTAGCAGCTCATAATTGTAAGACTAGCTTTACTAGTATGGGGGATCAGTTTTCTTTTAGACTACGAAGTACAGATGTACGTCACTCTGGATAAGAGCGCCTGCCAGATACTGCAAATGTAAATGTAAATGTGAATAAGATCACACTGTTACGATGTTCATCTATAAATGTGTGGTGTCACATTGATGGTTGTTTCCAACATGCCTACTTTCAGCAGCATAGTTCAATAGCCATGCTGGAAACTCAGTTTTATGAAACTCAATTTAAATTCCAACCTAAATTCTTTAGATTTATTAGGATGATAACTAATGTTCTCTAAAGCTTGTCCACCCCTGCAACACCAAAGCATGCTTTTGTTACAAAAACATGCTTTGGTGGTGGAACGTGGAAAGGTCAATTGTTTGGAGTTGGAGTCTAAATATTAGAGAAAATAGGTGTTTTTTATAAAGAAAATTAATGTACGTCCTTGCAGATCTGTACTAACAGTGTTGTTTCGGGGCTTGAAGTTAAGTGTTGGATTATGAACATTTACTGAAACACTCATGGAAATCCTAAACAAACATTTACTAGTGCTTTGACATCTACTTATCCATTCATTATGAATTGCTCATTGTTTTACTGTAATATAGTTTTGCATTATTTGGACTACTTTTGTAATCGCTTTCCATCCCTCTCTCCTTTGTTGGTGTGTTAGTGTGCACTGATATGCACAGATGATGAACCAGTGTGGGCGATCAAGCATTTTTAGCTGCTTTTGAAACTCCTACCTGCAGTTGCATAAGTAGGAGCTGGGTAGAAGCTTTAGATGATGGTTAGGTCATGTTCTTCGGGTCATTACTGACACGCACACACTTGGCGAACTGGCACCGAACAGCAGAACTGCCAGAGAAGGTGATAGATGTTTTCCTCTGCTAGTGTGTGTAGTGTGAGTGTGAATGTTTGTATGTTTAAGTGTGTCTGTGTGTGTTTGTGCTGTGAAGTAGAAGGCTACAGTAGGAACACAGTGTTTACGGTCTGAAAGGCGTCTGGTCTTTGTTGCTTTGACCTGCTGCTCCACTCCTCTCCTCAAGACAAACCTCAGCAGGAATACTTCTGCCTTTTTAGGAACAGTGACACACACAAACACACACACACACACACACACACACACCCTCGCAAACCATGACCCAATAAAAAGATGAATATAAGCAGGTTTCCGACCATGCATCATCTTGCTGTTAAGTTTGTGTTTGATTACACATTGGTAGCATAAAAACAGGGGTGGGCAGCATGATAGTATGTTATTGCTGATAACAATATAACATCCCAGGTACCTTTAGTAATTTTACAACACTGCAATAGAAAATCAGGAGATTTAGAACAATTGTAGAGAGCTGACAAACTACAAACAGCGATGTCAATGCAATAAGCCACTCAAGGCTGTGCATTACAGTGACTTTCCCATGCTTGAAGTGGAGGGGTCAGTGATTATTTAGTCAAAACAATTTTTGTAATATTTGCTGAAATTGTCTTAACATTCCAGCAGCTGTCAATACAATATACACTCTGGTCTCTGTGGCTGCCCCAGGCTCTGTGAAAGTAATAAAAAACAAATGAAGTGGACCACCCAACATTCAACCTATCAGGCCAAAGCGGCAGATATACTTCTCTGTCAATCATGGTGCATGTCCATAAGAGAGAGCAGTGTCTTAGCTTAGCAACAGCTAGCGAATTACACAAACATGAGTGCAGTGTTTCCCCTATCATTAAATCGTTTGGTCAAGCTCACATGCTGCTCTTCTTGTATGAGAGACAGCATGAGACAGTAGAATGTAACTGGCGATGTTAACTTACTAGCGTTTGTTTCTGTTGTTTCTGCTTTGTGTTTTGGTCAGTTAAATTTTCATTCTGTTTTTCATTCCGTTTAGGGGCCAAGTTCAGTAGCAGTTTGATCACTGGCATAACACTATCACACGGTGATGTGTAGCAGAGTGAGCAGAGCCTAACCGTAGTCTTTTAATCTAGCGCATAATCACGTTTGGATGTAATCCCTGAACAAACAAAGCTTTTCAAAAACCTTTGAGCTGGATGCACTGATATATTCTATGGTGGGTTATGGTATCCCCTAAATAGGGATTAATAAAAGACCAAAAAAATTATGTGTTCTTGAAGGCTTGACAAAAAAAGCATTTTAAGAAAGTATAAACCTGGCTCTAGTACATTTGTACAGAAATATATGCAAATATTATTTGACCTGGTATGAAATATAGAGCATTCGGTTACTTGTGAATTCTTCTGATGTAATTTAACAGAGTATGATTAAACTGCTGATCACTCACAAATGCACTTCTTTAACATAAATGTGGAGAGAATGTTTCATTAAATTCAAAAGGCCGCAAAAAATAAAATCTAACCCAAGTTGTCTCATAGTGCCAGCTGAGTAGGCTACAGTAACCCCCCGGTTTTTGGCGGATCAGAAGTAGCGGATTCAGTCACACGCGGATTTTTTCTGAGAACCTAAAGGAAATCTCCATTTTCGTGGCAATGTTTTTTTACTTCTAAATTATTAAGAAAAAATGACTAATTTTGTAACATAAATATACATTTCCATATAAAATATAACTGTATAAATGTTTTTCTACTGGTTCCCGTGCACGGCGCTAGGTTTTTCCTAGCCCGAGCTAGGGGACGAAAATGCACCGTTACTCCGGGACCGCATTTAAACACGGACGCGCTCTCACGGTTTCTGACGAATAACTCGTGATCTACGGGGCTAAAATTGCAAAGGAAGGCTCTTTGGAAATGTCTCCTGGAGATGTATCTAAGTGTGAAGTTTGAAGTGTGTTGGTGGTCGTGCCTCTGAGCTATGCCGCTCGGAACGTCGGGACAAAAATATTGGGACAGCGCGCTGGCGAGGCGAACGGTTTTCGGGGAATAACTGGATTGCCAGGGGCTAGACAGCCGCCGTGCATCGGACAGCCGTTCTTTTCCAGAACGCACAGATTGCCAGTCCGCCCCTGACTCATCTGGAGTGTTTCTCTTTTTTTCGTTTTGTTCTTTTTAAAGCCAAGTAGTTTTATTACTGTAAATTAAATTAAAAGAGGCTGTTTGAGCTCAGTTGCCATCCAATGTCTCCTTTAACTGGCGGGGGTCTACAATACGGTACTCCTCCTGAAGAACCCTGTAAAAATGACTGGTGATACCCCTACATTTTACTGTATTTTCATTACTAAAAATTACACTAATTAATACTGTATTTACCTGTTTATACCAAAGAAAACGACAGCACATACCAAAGAAAATGCCCGTGCATGAATAACAGTACAGTCTGTATGGACTTACCTTTATAATTTCGTTAAGAGTTTTAAATGAAATTAAAGTCTTTTGGGAGCATATTTGTGGCATATTTAGGGTTTACAGTATAAAAATAGGCATTTTTAGGCTTTTTTTTAAACCAACACACAACAACATGGTTTTTCACTATATGTGGGTGCTCTTGGAAAGTAACCCCCACAAAAAGCGGGGGATTACTGTATTCCCACAGTGTGGCAACATACTGGTTACATATACTTCTTTCAGCAAACCCACAAATACATGACTCATCTAGAGCAGAGGGAGGTGAAAGAGAAAAAATAAGTGAGAGAGAATAATATATGAGGGTGGGGGCATTGTAATGATCCAAATTTCAGGCATTTTTGACCAATAGACCACAGAAGCGTGTGAGTCCTCTGGAAGGAGCCTCCTAAAAATTTCTTCCCTTCCTGTAACTGTTCAGTTATGAAAAAGGCACTGTTTTTTTACATTGTTCTGTCATAACATTCTAGTGACTTTATTGTACCACAAGTCTTTCTGACTCTGCCTCTCTGTCTCTCTGCCTGATAATAGCAACTCTGACTCAGAATGTACCAGAAACCGACCACCTCCCCTACCGCTAGGAGCTCAGTTTCATGTCAAGTACACACAACAATGGGGCCCAAAGCTTTTCATTTTTTAAACTTTTCGTCCATTTCAGTAACTTTGTTCTGACTCAGAATGTTTAGCTTTGCTGGAGGTGTCAGCGAGTCAGATGCTTACTTTCAGCCATTAGGGAATGAGTCAGACTCCCATCATGCCTGTGGGCAAGTGTTCAGCCAATCAAAGAACCGGAAGGGTCGTGGGGTGAAAAGTAGGGCATGGTAATCCATCACACTCTACTCCTACCTCTACTCTCGGCTGCCAGAAGTGTGTGCCTGAGAGAAAGAGAGAGGGAGGAGGTAACGCTGAGATGGCTCTGTGTAATATATAACCTACAGCAATACCTGAGATGTTCATTTTTCAAAAACGGAGAAGAGTGAAAAAGAAATAGAAAATTGATAGGAGAAAATTTAAGTAGTATATTATCACAGTATGCTGTGCTTAGAAATGATACATGGAAATTACATGGAAGTTAGATACATGTAGGCCCAAGTACAGATGAATTATGATTTAATTATTAGTATTTGTAACGTGCAAGAAGTGAATTGATCGTGTGATGGTCCGGTCACACTAGCTTTTGTCAGGGAAATTGCGTGACTAAAATTGTATTTGTGTCAGTGGATTTTACTGTGATGAGTAGTTTTGCAGTTAATACTTTTTTCTTGCATCCCTTGAGATTATATAGAAGACATAACAAGACAGCAAATGCCAACTGAAGCCAATAGAATGCAGAAGTCCCCCCGCCCCCCACCCCCGTTACCAGGGGCAGTGACAGACTGTGCAGTCCCAGGAGCCTCCTGAACAGACCACAACACTTATTTTCACTTTTAAATCTGCTCATCCAAAAATGTGTTTAGGTTCAAAATAGTCATAACAGTCTATTCATCACAAAAATGCCTGCATGATTGCTGCAATCTTGAAAGGGTAAAATTTTTTAAATAATCGTTACTTAAAACGGGCAGAATTTCTTGCTGGTGTGAATGGGACTCAGGTCTCTGTTCAGTCATTTCCTCTGGTATCAGTGAAGTTTTCTGATTCTGATTCTATTGTCTGCTTGTCTCCTTCCTCTCTCATATCGAAACCGTGTACCGCAGTCCTGGAACTTTTTTTAATGTTTTACAAGTGGGCCCCGGTGGCACAGTGGGTAGCACTGTTCACACCTCCAGGGTTGGAGGTTTGAATCTAGGTTCTGGTCGTGTGTGTGTGTGTGAGTGTGTGTGTGTGTGTGAGAGAGAGAGTTTGCGTGTTCTCCTTGTGGTGGGGTGGGTTGTCTCCGGTTTCTCCCACAGTCCATAGACATGTGTGTCAGGTGAATTGGGGATTCTAAATTGTGTGTGTGTGTGTGTGTGTGTGTGTGTGTGTGTGTGAGAGCCCTGCATTGGGCTGGCGCCCCATCCAGGATGAGTCCCTTCCTTGTACCTGTAGACCCCGGGATAGGCTCCGGGTACCCATGACCCTAGTAAAGATTAAGTGGTTACAGAGAATGAATTAATGTTTATATATAATTATGCTTACTTTTTGTGTTTACTTTTTTTTTTTTTTGTAAATGCGGTAAATGCAGCTGGAATGGAACGATATGAATTTTTGATCTTTTACGTAAACTTAAACATGACCATGTATGCGAGCATGAAGAGTCTCCGTCTCCGTCTCCGTCTCCGTCTCCGTCTCCGTCCACTCTCCCACCACTGCTGGCATCGCAATGTTACAGCGTGCAAACGTGACGTAACACTACTGGTGATTTCTGATAGGCTGTCAATGCTTAAAAAAACAATCATGTTTTAGAAAAGTGAGACAATAACACCCACTTTCAGAACTGAAGTAACAAGAACCGAAATGTAGTGAAGTGAAAAGTACGGTTTTATGTAGTGAAGTGAAAGTTATAAGTTTCCAAAAAAAGAGAGACTACTCAAGTGAAGCACAGATACTCAAAAACTTTACTTAAGTACAGTACTTAAGTAAACGTACTTCGTTACTGTCCACCTCTGCTAATAACTAGCATTAATAATGTAACATGGTGAACTTAGTGATTTTTGAAAGGGCAACATTAGTTCATCCTAACAAATTAGTTTTAGTTTGAGCTGTGTTTCTTCTTGGAATAATTGAGTTTTCATTTTCAGATAGGTAATTTTCTGCCTCTGTTAAAGGTGAAGTCAGACATGTGTGTGACTTTAAAGGGGACATATTATGCAAAACTCATTTTTTGCATCCTTTCGTATTTCCATTTGGGTCTCTACTGTTCCTATGAACACTCCAGGCACGAAAAAAAAACATCCATCCCTTTTCTGTGAATCAACTGAAAGATTTTTGTGTCAGGAATCATATTCTTCTATGAGCCGTTTGGACGGCCCCCCCATTGTGATGAAATAAAGGGGAAATTTGCATAGAACCACCCCTCATCTGTCGAGCCCCCAGGCACTAGATTAGTTGAAGATCTGCCGTTTTTGTCTGCTGGTTTTACGAGCGCTGTTGCTACAGGCAAAGGCAAGTCACTCATGAAGTGTTGTGTTCATCTTGCTCTGGGTCCGACTAGGGGTCGAACATATAGGGCTGGATAGCGCCTCTGTTTCACATGTGTTAAACGTGCAGTGTTAGCATGGGATGTGTGGGGCGTGGCCAGAAACAGCTCATTTACATAAAAGTGACAGAGCCCTTAAACGGCTCATTTTGAAAGGGACTGAAACTGTCAAGAATAAAGGTGGTGAGATCTCTTTATGTGAGGGATTTTGTGCAAAGAACTTCATGAACATGTTCTTTGCACAAAATCACTTTAGTTTGTGCTTTGTATCGTATTTGTTCTCTTTTTTAGCTTTCTGTTCACATAGGTATGACTCTATAGGTGAAGTGAATTCCTCTTTAAGTCATTACCTTGTTCTTGGTTGGATACCGCTGTTTTGCTGTTAACTTTATCAAAATGTTGAATGAGTTTTTCAGTTCTAGCTGTTGATATTGTGACTGTCAGTTTGCCCAAGCCTGACTTGTGTTCCCATATGCCAGTCTGAACGAACACAGACTGCGCAAGATGATGATGAACCTGGCAGACATATACACTACCAGTCAAACGTTTGGACACATCTTCTCATTCAATGTTTTTTTTCTTTGTTTTTATTATTTTCTACATTGTAGATTAATATTGATATTGTTTTTTTACTTAGTTAAGTGGTTCTTGCCATAATGTGGATTAGGACCATAGTTGAATAGGATTACTGGCTGTGTACCAACCCGACCATCACAACTGATGATCCCAAACACATTAAGAAGTTGGAAAACAATGTCACAAAATGAACAGTGGGATATCTTAACTTACAGCCCTCAGCCCACAACATCAGGATCTCACAGATTGTAGTCACATATTTCATGCACGTGGCAACAATCAATGCTATTTAAGTTGCCTTGAGAAGTTCATGAAAAGACAGGCTCGAAGCAGCATGAAAGATTCCTCAGTCTTTGAGCACATTCAATATTGCCACTTGCATTACATTTGCTGATGCCTGCAGATACCAGGATACTATTTTAAACTGTTGTACTCTCTTTCAGTAAGAAACATACTTTATACACATTTTATACATGTTTTGGCGCAGAGGCACGTATTTGATTTATATAAACACTTTCTTGGAGCTTTTTCAGTATTTCACGTATTCTGCAGTTTTTGATGTCATTGCTCATTTAGCCCCATTTTTATTGTTTGGCCATTTAAAACATGGATTCCTCAACTTGACTACTTTGGCACTATTGTTCCGTTGGAATTTCAAAATGATTCAGTATCAAGTTTTGTTAATGATTGTACAATGGCAAGAAAAAAATGATGGTAATAAAAAACCAAAAACATCGCAAAAGATTGAATGTGCTGGACAACCTACTCAAGATTCGCATGAATCTTAGCGAAAGACGATCACAAAATCACAGACAGAAACAGCATCATCTGTATATTTTCACATTCTATGTTTCAGTGGGTTCCACTGAGATAGTTAACATCTCTGAAGAACATCTACAATACTACTACAGTTCTAATAACAGAATAATGTAAGCTGTGACCAAGTCACCATATTAGTTGCTGGATCGGATTAAAAGCATGTGTCAGTGAACTGAGGCTGTAAGGCGTCCAGCACGGGGCTGGATCGTTGGCTCCTCCCTTGCTTTCCACCAGAGGGAGCCATTTGAGGAAATTACAAAACCCTTTTTAGGGAATAAGCCCAAAACAAATAGAAAACTAGTACATGAAATCACCACTTCTTCTGCAGAAAAATGCGCTTGAGACAATATTTGGACATGATTTGTTTTCATGTAGGTTTTCTTAGTGAAAAGATCAAATCTGCTAACCCCGTCTGCCTTGCACTTGTTATTATAGCATAAGATATTTACCCTCTGCAATAGACATGTTGCTCAGTGGTGCTTGTGCATAGTAGTTGTGTAACAATACATTGAAAACAGTGATATCACAGTGCAAAAATATGACTTTACATTATGGACATGTTGAAATGCATTGTGGAGAATGAGCACTCTATTAATTATTTATTACAGCTGCAAGACTGCAATAGAAAGTAACAATGCACAGAAAAACTGTGAGATTGCAATACAAAACCTGACAATGTGCACATGTGACTGCATTGTGGAGGATGGACAATCTATTATTTTTGCCAACTTTTGCCAACTTTGCAAACAACCAGCACCTATTAATAACGCATTCAGTTCAGACTCCTGCTTCACACCTCTAGTCTTATTAGTAATAATAATAATAATAACATTTTTTATAGGTGTCTTTTTAGCACTTTCTATCAGTTTATTAAGCTACAACTGAACACCGCCATCATATTTCTTCATTCAAATTTTGTTCGAAATATCGGATCATGTATTGTGAATGTTTTGAATCATGGACTCTCGTTACACATTACACCTCTAGTATGTAGAGTGTCAAACACGGGTATTCCTGGAATTTTAGCCCATGCTGCATTTCAGCAAACTGCTGGTGTTTCCACCCTAGAAATGATCATTTTACAGCACTGTTTTTGTACTTCTTAATAAATTGAAACCATGCTTTGGACCATTTCCTTCTCTTCTGCCATTGCTCCTTGTTAAAAGTTTCCAGGAGTTTAGATACCGAGTTTGATGTCATGACACGTGAGTTTTTACAACATGCAAAACATGCCAGGATCGACAAATAGAATCAATAACCTTGGAGGCATATGATTCTGATGGATCAGGCCATTTGGAACTGGTTCTTGATTCCTGCTTCCATCCACCCTTGAGTTTGACTGTAAGTCTGTGGTCTGCGGAGTGAAGGTTTTTGTTTCATAATAAGAAGCCTGCACTCAATTGTAAAGTGGTGGGTCATTGCTCTAGTGCTTTGAAAAGTGCGGGTCAAATCCTGGCTCTCCTCTGTTGTTCCAGCAACCAGCAGCTATGCCGTATATGCCAGAACCGCAGATGTGAAACCTATCAAAAGAACATCAGGTTAGAATGGGAGAACTTACCAAAACACTCCATGAGTGTTTGAACATGTGAATTTTCTTTTTTGTTTTTATCTCCGCACATCTCGTGTGTATTCTTGTGTGCTCAAATTAATTTGCCAGTCTTTTTTGCAATAGCCCACAAATCATTGTTCTCGTAACAAAACCTGTTTCTGAAATGGTCACTTTATATTAACTTTAATGTATGTTAAGGGAACAAGACATTATGTATTTTTTTATTATTTGTCACGTAATGTATGAGAAAGGTTTGCGAATGGTGTAAAAATCAAGAATCAAGCTTTTAATGTGACGACATTCATATGAATAAGTCTGTATAAAATCCAGCTTAGCGTTAGTTTAATGTAGTGTTAAGGGACCGCAAGAGCAGTTTTCTGCTGTGTTTTCTTTCAGGCATATGTTAACCTATGCTCACCCGACCCACGTGTACACCTGCAGTCTTCCCACAAACATGAATCATTACTTCCCACTCATAACTCTTTCTTCTGGAAAGGTTTTACACTAGGTGTTGGAACTTTGTTGTGAGGATTTCGATGCATTCAGCCACAAGAGCATTCTTGAGGTCAATTACTGATGCTGAATGACAAAAATAATTATCTCAAAAGAAATTGGATGGACTTCTATCACTGCAGAAAACACAGTTCCACCGCAACACAGCCCAATGCTGGGGGGGCTCTATACACCTAAAGGGCTCCTCTGCTTCAGAATGATTCATAGAGACTGTTTACACCTTGTATCAGTATGTTTTCAGCGTTCAGATCACACTTGGATTTCACTTGAGGACATGAAAAGCAAAATGTCAACACGCCCAAGATGCTTTGCAGTCGAATTACAATTGGATCACTCAGTTGAATCATCCACATTCATTGGTTATCAGGGACATATCCTGACTACATTCAATACACGTGTAAATGCAGTATGTTTTCTGTGCTGACTGGCAGGATGCAAGTGCACAGTAAAGCGCATACTTTTGTTCTATTCATTTTACAATGTATATAATTTATACAATAAATGTTAAATATATTATTTTGGAACAATGTATGTCTACTTCATTTGTATTTATTCTGCAAGTAAATACATTTTGTTTGCATTTAGACCGATTTTTGACTCTAGAGAAGTGACTAGTGTAAATGAAATCTTGCCAAAGTAGACCCATATATGATCTGGACATAAAATGCACATTAATGCAAGTTGTAAGCAGCTTTATCATTTTGGCTTTGCTAGGGTTTTTTATTGAGATTATATGATGTGTGGGAGCACAATGTCTTTCTTAAGTATCGTGCACCTCAAAGGAGCAGACGTGACTAATTAGAATTCATGTCTGGACACATTTGGACACACTGTTGATTATTCATTTTCTGAGTGAAGCATTTGAGGACACTTCAGACAGCTTGTCTAAACAATTGCTGTGTGATTTTCCCATTTGTGATATAATGGTCGGGGAAAACAAAAGTAAAAAACAATACATCTACATTACTACCAGTATTGCAGTGGTTATTAGTCAGTTCATCCCAGCAGACAAACAAAAGATCTGGTCTTCACATTTATTCTTAATCTAACAGCCTTCCTTGTTTGTTGTGCACATCTTTAATCCTCTGTAATCCAGTATACGCTGTAGATGGCACTGATTTGCAGAGAGTTTTGAACCTGATATGCTTCTATATACTGAACTGTAATTTGTTTGGTTGCTGAGTGCTGGACTATGGCAGATCATATAGCAAGGTTTGTGAGATACAACCCAAGTGACACATTTATCAACACGGATATTAACATATATTTAAATATGTATACAGCTCCGGAAAATAATAAGAGAACGCTGGAGTTTATTTTTAAATTAGCATCTCTATGAGTGTGACAGCCATTCCATGCCGGTATCTGTTAAATTCCTACACAAGCACCTCATTCTGCTTTATGAGGGACTGATTAGTGATCACCTGAATCAGATCTTATTTAATGAGGAAAAGTATGAAAACACTTCTCTAATCGACACTGACCAGTTGGATGGAAAAACACTGTTAGGAGTACGTCAAAGTGAAGAAGTTCTGTAAACACTGCATCATTTTTTGTATTTTGATGTATTGTCATTTCCTGATAAACTGAACATTTTTGCGGTGGTCTCTTTTTTCCCCCCAGAGCTGTACATATGTATGTATTGATATAGGTACACTGCATATAGGGAGACTTCCCAGGTGAACATTAACACTCTTTTAATAATTAATTAGTGAAGTGCTTAAAAACCAACAAGATTATAAAAGAAACAATATTAGAAAAAAAAACAAGATCCATTCAGTGTGATCATTTTGTGTGATTACTGTCTCTTGAATTGTCAGGAGTAAGCAGACGATCCTTCAAATAACAAATTTAAAGGTAAAAATTTAATTAGCCAATTAATTTAAAATCACATTCAATTTATTTAGCCATGTGTTTTTGGGAAAATGCTCTATTGGCAGCTGGTTTAGGACGCAAGGTACCGTCCCCACACACTGCTCCCCGGGCGGCGTGTTCCTGGCAGCCCCCTGCTTCACTTGGTGAATGGGTTAAATGCAGAGGAAGAATTTCGTGCTGTTGACACTGTGTGCTGTGGTGTGTTCACGTATGACAGAATGATTACTTTCACTAATAGACTGTTGGGGGGCTACTAAATAAATGTGGAGTTGAATTAAAATTCTAATGTACAGAAACAATGGGTGCCATGGTCTCCTAGTGTTGGGGTGGGTTTCCTCCGGGGTCTCCAGGTTTCTGGTGAATTGAAGATTCTAAAGTGTGTGTGTGTGTGTGTCTGTGCCTTGCTAGGGGCTGGTGCCCCGCCCAAGGTAAGTCCCTGCTTCGCGCCCACCGGCTTCAGGATAGGCTTCGGCTACCCATGACACTAGTAAGGCTTGAGCAGTTACAGGAATAAATGAAGTACAGAAACGATATAAATGCGACATTAATTCTATACATTGACAATTGACAAGTCCATTCTGAGCATGAACAAATTCAGGTAGTTTTAGCTGTTTATTCTTAAAATGTTTACAAACCCGTCTGTTTAATTAGATTTTCATAACAGATTTTTATTTGCTTGTTCTTTGTCCCAGTGCAATTTGAACTTTATTTATAGAAAAGAGATGAACAGTCAAGCCTTTTAAAAGAATTGATTAAGAACATGAAAAAAAGTGCTCATCAGGCATGATTTCCTACTGTAAGAGAGAGCAGTGGGAGCATTTAAAATATGCACTGTTATTATGCAAACTCAAAGTGAATCATTACTGATTCATGGTTAAAATTCACTTGAATTCAATTTTTGAATCGAATAATCACATTTAATAGAGTAATCGTGACAGCCGTAGTGCAGAGGATTTGACTCGACATTTCTCATTCCACCTCCTAGGGCTGCTTTCCAAAAGCACTGTTCTGTTTATTTCAGCGTTAAAAATATGAATACATAAGAAGCTCTCCAGAGGCTGGTCATCATGAAGGAAGACACACACACACACACACACTCATGCACGCTTTTGAACAGGGCCGAGGTTGAAGCTTTGGAGTGTTACTTTAAACAGTAGTCCAAAGTGTCTTTCACCTGAGCCTTTTCTGCAGCTGTATGTGAAGAAGTTTACATAACTAGCATAACTCATATCTCAGCAACCACATGTCACCCCCGGCTGTTTATAAATGTGAAATATTCACTTTCTGCTCTCTCTGCTTCTTCAGTACTGCTCTCTCCTTCAAGTGTACAAATGTTTATATAAATATAATGAAGGGCCAGATTTATCAGTCCCTTGGGTATGTGTTAATGGAGTTGCATTTAAGATGAAACAAATCATAGGGCTTTTAGAAAATGCCCTTGTATGTAATACAAAGGGCGAGTGCTTTATCTGGCTTTATCTTCCGTTGTCTTTCTGAAAATCTTTATGAAATCTCCCCAGAAGGAAAACAATAATTCTGTCCTTGCCCATCTGGAATTGTATCAGTTAAGTAAAGTCATTTCTGTTCTACTGTAAAGCTCATTGTTGTATGTACTTTGGCATCAGCACCCAGACTGATGTATACTGAAGAGCCTCATTATAACATACCAGCAAGTCGTTATATAGAAGGCTTGCAATTTTCCAGGCATTAGATTCATAACGAAGTAATCAAAACAATGACTGAATACATATGGAATTACTACAATCAGAGAGACTGACTATATACATCACCTTACCTCAGAAATACTGTGGCTTAATGAGCACAGATATTCCACTAAATTCAAAGGCAAATCATCTAATAATAAAAAATGATGTCATTCATCATTTTCAACTCGCTAATTGCAAACATTCGCATTTCTTTCACAGATCAAGGGTGGAAAATCCTTGGAAATGCTAACCCTGTGGAAATAATTGTGCTCTCTTGGATCTCAGCTCAGGCCATCTTGAAAAGCTTGTATACTTTCATACGATAAAATATTCTCTAGATTTTGACCAAATAAGTCATCTTACTATGCATTTTCTTTTAAATACTTGAAATACTTTTAGTACTTTTAAATAAGTCAGTGCTGTCAGCTGCTAAGACAACATATAAAAAAGTGTTCTGCAGGACAAAAGTGGAAACAGGCTTCTATTCTACATCTTAGCATTTTAAGAATTGCTCGGATTATTTATCAGATTAATAGTCTATGTAAAGTAAAGTGGCCTCTTATAGTCACACGTGGACACACCACACCACAGCACACAGTTTGAACAATGAAAATTCTTTCTCTGCATTTAACCCATTCACCAAGTGTAGCAGTGGGCTGCCACCAACGGGGGGCGCCCGGGCAGCAGTGTGTGAGGACAGTAACTTACTCAAGGGTACCTCAGTGGTGCCACTGGCAGTCCTGGGATTTGAACCCACAACTTTCTGATCGCCGGGGCAACTCCTTAAACACCATGGCACTAGCTAAGCATCTATACAACAAGAATTTTTTACCAGTCACAGTACTATTATTGGACACAGTTATTAAGGGCTGTTCAAAGGACTATTATAAATGATCACACTAGCCCTGATATGATCCAAATGTCCTCTTGTTGTTTGATTTATCTATTTATACAGGCCTTGTAGACAGCTTGTCTTATCAAAATTTGAAGAGCTTTGAAGTTCTTTTTATTTAGAGCTCTTTGTGATCTTTTAGTGTAAATAGACGTCCAAATGACAATAAATTTGAACCCTGGAATAAGTCCTTGTTATAAACCCTTTGATGGTGAAAGGTGAATATATGAGGAAAAGGACTTTCACTGTGCATATTGGCCCCTTCTGTACTTTTCACTGGGGGAAAAGGCTTATGTAAGCCAGCCCATGGCTTTTCTTTGCTGTGCCCATATCAGATCTGGCCCACTGGAAGCTCACTGGTTACATAAACCACTGCCAACCAGACACAAGCACACTTCCTCTTTTTGGTCCTAGTAAGGACTAAATGTCCAAGAAGGACCTCTCTGAACATCACCTTTGATTCCTGATGGAATGATCCAGGGCTTTTATTTTTACAGGCAGGGTTCCCACAAATCCTTAAAAGGCATTGAATTCATTAATCCAACATGAAATCCTTACTGTTATTAAAATGTCTTAAATCACTATTTCAAAATTCTTGAAAATGCTAAGAAAGCTGAGAGGTAGGATTTTATGAATCTTTTTTTCTGACATTGCAAAATAACATCTGTTTTTAACTCCTCTACCACTGACGTTACGCAGATCATGATAGTGGAACAGGCAACACTCTTATTTGCTCAGAGGAGATGACACGGGGAAGTACACAATCAATGCAAATCAACCCCAAGATCTGTCTGTCTGTCTGTCCATCCAACCATCCCTCCATCCATCCCCCCATCTATCTATCTGTCTGTCTATCGGCTTGACTTGCTTTGTCAGTTTTTTATCATCTACATTAATCTCAGCAGATCCTCAGAATCTAAACTCTCCTGTACTATAAGATAAGATAAGATAAGAAAGAACTTTATTCATCCCGAGGGAAATTCTTTTGTCATAAACATGCTCAATGCAG
>JBBJLS010000011.1:15711740-15725268 GCA_037577275.1 Bryconaethiops microstoma
CACACACTCTCTCTCTCTCTCTCTCTCTCTGTAATTACAGTGTGTCCTGGAGCATCATTACTTGGGTGACCATGACAACTGCTCAGATGGTGTGTGTGTGTGTGTGTGTGTGTGTGTGTGTGTGTGTGTGTGTGTGTGTCCAATGTGTGTAAAATTAAGTCATCAGAACTGTAAATGTGTGAACTTGCTGTCTTTCTCACTCACCTTCTCAATTTTCCAAGTCTTTCAGTGACTTAGACACTGTCTATATGCTAAAAACAACCAAACATCTGTGGCCAAAATGACCGACCCCTCCCACTGAAAACAAGATGACCTTAAAACCACATCAAAAGTCTAGTTTTAAACGGGGGTGATTTGTCTATTATGGGCAAACCGGTGCTGTGCAACAAGTTACCATTAGCGAAAAAGAAGAAATATCCATGTTAAAATCACCATATTGCAACAAGCTCATGTGACCAATCCAGTTCCACAATATTAACAAACTGCTTCACACACTGGGTTTAGAAACAAGTGTAATATAGCCTACTCAAACATTTAAGGCGCTGGATTAAAATCAATCAATTTTAGAGATCTCATGGTGAAAACATATGTTTATGTTGCTTCTATGATACGGGTATTACTGCTGCATGTATTTTGACAGTTTTGGTTTTGTGGCTAAAAGTCTGTACATACTGACATGTTATTTTGTTAGACATCCACTAGCTAATTTCTAGAGGTTGTATATTTACCATGGAGATGGGTGATATGGTAAAAGTATGAAGTTACTCATAGTGTTACTCATAGTATCAAAAAAAAAAGTTTCATAGACTCTATGAAATATTTTAGAGCCAATTACAGGGAGTCCTCGGGTTACAACACATACGTTCCTTACCTATCATAACACAGCTGTAAAATCATAATCTAGAACATAAAAACACAACTAAGCCACAAAAAAGGAAAAGGACATAAATACTTGTTATGTACTGGGGGACGCCGACTCCCTCACTAATATACCGCGTTACTATGTGTTCTTCTGCCGTGTGCAAACTAGTTTACCCACATAGTCTGTAAGAACGAAGCTAATGCCGTACGCCAAAAGTCTCATGTCTCAATTTTTTAAGTTTTTATCGGAGTGAGCGTTGTAAACTCGAAACATCGGATGTCGAGACTGTCGTAACCCGAGGACCCCCTGTAATAATCTCTATAAAGCTTGAATACTACCAAGATGTTTATTTAGAACATAACATTCCATTTTAAAATGATGCTAAACTGTGGATTCACATTGTGTGTACTGATTCTCATGATACTTAAAATTTATTTTGTCTGACATCTGATGGATGGAAAGGGGAAAAAAACAGTGGCACCAGGTTTTAAAAGAGTTCTTTGTCAGAGAAACCTGTTAACACTCAAGTAGCTTTGAATTATAAGAATGGAGTATCTTGGCTCTTACCTGGAGCAACCTCATCTCCAAAAATGGTTTACATGAGCAGGAAAAACATTTCAGTGCACGTTAGTGTTACAAGATTTTATTCTGAGTCATTTTGGACCATGCCTATTGGTCTGTTTCTAATGAAATTGTTTTTTCTCAATTTGAGGTTTTATGCTGACAGCAACAATAAACAACAATAATGGAAACAAGTTCTGATGAGGAACCTTCTTTCATCAGTTAGACTGTGGAAGACCACAGGCCAAAAAGCAGTAGTCGGACTATGAAAGAGTTGAACTGCATCATTAGTGTGTAAATAGTACAAGGCATCAGATACTGCTGTGAGAAATAAAGGCACCCCTCCAACTTGGCAAAACCACAGCAAATTTGGAATCACAAAAAAACCCCACAGTTTTTAATTGACACTACAAAATGTTCCTAGACTGCATTTACCATTCTGTTATCTGTATAATCTCTATAAAGCCTAAATATTACTAAGATGTTTGTTTATAGCATTTACTTTTAATGTTTTGTCTGCTCAGTTAATACATACAAATGCACAGTCCTGTTCAAAAGTCTTGTGAAAATAATATTTAATAACCGTTTAAATTGGCAGTTAGTTTTTTTCACATTAATCTTACTAAAGATACTAAATAAAACTAAAATGAATAAATGGAAATAACAATTTACAGTACATAGTAAGTCGGTGTATGTCAGTGTATGTCAGTGTATTCCTTGTAGAAGCCCAATACTGCTTGAATTTTCCATCAGGAACCTGGTTTGACTCTGGTTTGAATCAGTATTTCATTCAGGTGAGCTGCTGATGAAGTTTTACCATTCTAATGTTAATTTTGCCTGCAGAAAGACACTGAGAAAAATGGCTTTAAACAGTTTGCATAGGTGCCTAAGACTTTTGCACAGTGTTGAGTGTTTGAGTTTAAGTAGTTAACATTGTGAGCAAATATTTGTAAAACAGCGTGGGCTTTATGTGGAGTAGAGAAGAACTTATGCTACATTTACTCACATTAAGCTGTATGTCAGATATACATTTATGATTTATTGTGAAGTTTCCAGTCTGGGCACAGATATTTATTTTTTTACTTTTACTCTCTGGGGTAAATTATGCATGGATAAATTTACGACATAAAATCTGAACTTCAACACAATGACTACAATTTAACCAGATGATGTGATGAAGATGAGCAACATGAACTTGTATGTCCTGTCTCTTTTATGAAAACCATGATAATATGAAAACCATGATAATCACAAAAGATTATGCTAATTTTAGTCCATTGTGCTTATCTACTAAAGCTCTGTGTGTGTGTGTGTGTGTGTGTGTGTGTGTGTGTTTGTGTATATGTGTGATGAGACAATTCATGAAATGTGATCCCCAAACCTTGTAAAAAGATTGATTGTATGTGTTGTGAGTATTTTAGGGTGAGCAGTATATCAGAACTATAGGATACTTTTCACATTTTCAGAATGTGTAACACTTTTGTTAGGTTTCTGAACAGTTTAGATGTTCAGAACAGTTTAATGTTCAAAACTCTTCCACTTTTCAAAATGTTGAACGGCGGTTTTGCTAGTTCATGTGAGTTGTTTACAGGCAGTAAAAGAAAGGCTATGCGCCATGCTTCTACACCAAAACTTATGGTCGGACAAAGCAATTATGCAGCTCTGAATGGTAAGCTGGAGTTGGCGAGGGCATGTTAAAAAACGATACTGAAACAGAGCCCAGGTCTAGTGGGCTTGACTGAGCCAACAACAAATGGCAGCGCTACTCTATTCTGCTAATGAATACACTGAAGCCATGCCATATCTGTCCCAAATCATAATCATCTGAACCAGCTCCAGGTACAATCGCCACCTCGACATTCTGATTTATGTGTTTTGAGATGAATCAAATGTAGTTCTGCTGGTACAGTTAGTTGTTGTAGGGAGTCAAGGTTAACCACTTCGATTTTTATGGTCAATTCTGATTATTTTACAAAGAAATTGACTGATGTCCCGACTTTTTTCAGCGGACTTTTTTAGCCTTTCATAACACCTGATGGCCGCACTGTGCCATAGCACGTAACTAACATTAATGGTCAAACTGACATTTTAAAATCTTAATTGAAATAAGTTAAATAATATGAAATCCTATTAAGTGCTACATTGAAAGAGGCACTTTAGTACAAATAGCCCTAAAAATGATGTTGATATTTGGATAGGGATGCATTCAAATACACCTCAAGTGCACTTACCCGGCTCACGTTGTTTATAACATAACTGGTCAAAACAAAAATGTTAAATTGGTCGATAGCTTGTATGGAGCATGTTAATAATAACCAAAAAACCAAATAACCAAAACAATTTGATAACCAAACCACTGGTAACATCCAGAGCTAGTAAATTACTGATCTTACAGTCTAAAGAAAACAGGTTATAATCCAAAAGCTCAAACAGTGTTCATGTTATGAAAAAGCAGTGCAAGCTGCCTGCCTGTACAACTGCAAGGAAAAAGTATCTTCTGTGTTGAGCAGGATATCACTGGCTGCATTTCACCTCATGTCACTGCAAGACCTGCTGAAAGATCTTGATAGAAGATCCACTGTACTTCACACTGACTCCTGAGGTCAGGAGGAACGAAGCAGAACTTCCCTTCAACATTAAACATTATCTGGGCCAAGTAAAATACTAATTATGGACAGGCTGGCTGGGCAGGCTGACATTCATCCATGGGGTAGTTTTAACAGAGAACAATAAATATATGTCTTTCATTCACTTTCACATGCCTACAATTTTTGTCTAGCCTAGAACTGGGCTGTGTCACAATATTCTCTGTCGGGTTCAATTGCATCACAATATGTGTCAGTATGGTTTTCTGAGCATATCCAGATATCGCCAATACTTACAGAACATGTTTCTTTTAAAGAAACATATCATAATTAGGTCTGTTTTACTGTAGTCATAGTGTTGCTTAAATGCAGCGCCTCCATCAACTTTTTGGTCACCATGTATCGTAAAAATGTCTTTGTGTTTTGTGAAATTTGTGCGACATCACCCGAATCTTATCCAGTCAGTCATGTTGTCTGTTGATTATCATCTGAAGCATGAGGCGTCATTTAAAAAGAGAAGCGAAGAGAATCAAAGTACAAGTGAGAAACTTTATCTCCTCATGGAAAAATCCGGAAAGAACTGTCTCACAAACTGAATTATTCTTTGCAAGCACCACCTACAGAAAAATCCCTCGATTACCTGACATGTGTATTCAATGAATACGTACAACGGTAATTCTAATAGTACAGGAGACCCACTTCTCTCACACAAAAAGTTTTTAGAACAGTATAAACTTTGTCCAGGACAGTGAACTTTCTATCCACGTACTCAACTAGACAAGTTAATTTTGTACCCCGTCCCTCCATGTTTATGGTGCACCATGCAGTTGAAATTCAAACAACTCTACATGGCAGGTGGCTGCAGTGAGAAGTAGAGTGCATCACTTCCATAAGTGATTTCTGCTCTGTGAGAAAATACAGTTTGAATCTCCTTTACCTGCAGTGTGGTAACAATTTTCTCTAATATTATCTTTTTTCCCTTCAAAAATGAGCGTGTTTATTATGCGAGTGTGAAAAAGGTGGATGTTATGTGAGAAAGGTCAATTATTAACAAAAGGGAACAGATTGCAAATCACATTTAAACCTGAATTGGTCAATTTGCAGTGTGAAATATGCCAAAGCACACACTATCACACACACACACATACACACACACACACACACACATACACCCACACACTGATTAGGAAATATGTTCCGTAAAATGACAGGGTCATTCTCACAAAATCATTTCAAGCTATGTCAGTCATCACGTACATACATCAATAATACTCATATAGTTTTTGTATGTCGACTGGAGCTCTATATACAGTATACTGAAATCTATTTTTTTTTCTATCTAAATATTTTAGCATTTTTTACTCTAATCTTTATCACATTTACTTTAATTCTATTTATCACTCTTTGTCTCCACATGTCATTGACATTAATGATATTTATCCTTTTTTTGTTTTTTATTAGAAACAAAGAGTAAGACGAGAAAGACTAACACACGATGGACCTTCCAGTTCATCCCTAACTTTCAGTTAGTCAGGGCTCTGTGCAGGCCACTGGACTTCCTCCACACAAAACTCATTAAAGCATGTTTTAATGGACCTTGCTTTGTGCATGTGGGCACAGGAAAACTCTTCTCCAGACTGCTGCCACAAAGTGGGACATTTGCAAAGACATTTTGACATAATTGAAGCATTAACCTTACCATCACTGGATCTAAGAGGCTTAGCCCAAGCCTTAAAAAACTGCTCCAGACCATTATCCCTCCTCCACCAAACTTTACTGCTGGCAATATCCCTTCTGGTAGGCACTGGCGTCAGCTAAATCCAGATTTGTCTGTCAGATTGCTAGATAGTGAAGTGTGATTCACCACTCCAGAAAACATTGACCTGAGTCCAGTCATTTACACTACCCCAGCCGACGTGTGGCATTGCGCTTTCTGGGAGGCCTCAGAGACAAAGTTCTTGTTTCCAGAGGCAGTGCAGAACTCTGTATTAAGTCATATCACAGAAGAGATGTGATTTTTATGCGCTACATACTTCAATACTTAGTGGCACCGCTCTGTGAATTGGTGTGGTCTACCACTGAGTAACTGAGCTGTTGTAGCTCCTAGACTTTTCCATTTCACTGTAGGATTTGCAGTTGACTTGGGCAGATGTAAAACTGCAGAAATTTCACAAACTTGTGGCAAAAGTGGCATCCTATGACAGGACAGTGTTTATAGTCGCTGAGCTCTTCAGCACAACCCATACTCCCGCCAGTGTTCATCTGTGAAGATTTCAATGTGCTTAATTTTATTCACTTATTAGGAGCAGTGTCCATGTAATTTTAATCATGTAGTGTTTAAAAGTAACTTTTATCATGTAAAAAATATTATAAAATATTATAAAAATAAAAGTTTGGAAAAAAACATTTTGGTAAATTTTAAATCAATTGTATCATTTTGGTTTATTTTTAAATTATTCAACCAGTCATCACTGTTTACATATCGAAAATCTTTACATATCTTTTATTAACACTTTTAGTTATTTTAATTTTTACAGGTTTTCTGAGAATAACCTGACTTCTTTTTTTAAGAGGAACTTTGTAAAAGTTTCTGCATCTGATTTTAGTTTTTAGTTTAATTTAGTTTTTCTTTCTCTTCTTTTGTGATCTGTTATCTGCTCATTGCTTGACTGCACATCATCAAAAACTTTCAGTATCACTTATGTGGCCACTTCGCCTTCTGTAACTTCTGTTTTGTCATCCTATAAAATCTTTTAAAAGTTTCATTTGAAACAGATCTTCCACACAGCAGACTGTGACTAAGGGACACATGTTATCCATGTGCTCTGTGCTGTGTGTGTGTGTGTGTGTGTGTGTGAGTGTTTGAGTGTGTGCACATTGTGTTGCTCTCATGCATTCGTTTTTGAACCATATTAGGATTAGTAGACGGCACAGTGATTTGTTTATATTTTTCAGAAGCTCATGCCATATCAGAGATTTTCTACACACACCCACACACACGGCTGCAGCTACTTTTAGTATTTTCTGGAAGTTTCTGTGCTGACATCTTACTCTTGAACGATGTGTGTGTATGTGTGTACATGCATGCGTGTGTGTGCGCATGGGGATGTTTTGCCATGTAGTTTTTTTTTGTTTTTTTTTCTTAGCGTGGGAAACTAGTGGAGTAGCTAAATGGCAGAGAGACAGAGTGAGAGAGAACTAATAAGAGAGAGAGAAAGAGAGAGAGAACTAGAAAGAGGGAGAGAGAGAAAGAAAGTGAGACAGATATAGTCAAAAAGAGAAAGAGAGAGAAAGAGGGTCTGTGTCGTAACAAGAACAGTAAAGAGCAACGGTAAAGTAAATTCATTACATTCAAAAGACAAGGCGTTGCAGATCAAAATAGGTGTCCTAATCAAAGTGCCCGGTTCAAACACACCACTAAGGAACCTCTGAGGAGACCGAAAAAAATAGTCGAAGTCCCAGCCCCTAAAAAGAGGGAGTGAGGCTCATCCCCCTTTCTCTCCTCCTCTTTCTGGGCCTGTCTGAAAAGTGGCTGGGTGGAGTAGCTCTCACACACACACACATACAAACCCACACGCTTACACACATACACACACACACACACACACACACACACACACACACACACACACACACACACACACTCTCGCAGTACGCAGAAATGTACCTCTCAACCAGCGAGGAGTCCGACGTGGTGAGTCCCCATTTAACGACGTCTTTACACACACACTCGCTCTCACACACTCACTTACACACAAAAAGTCCAGACTCACACAGTGTTAAATGCACTCTTTTCTGAACATTATAGACCTTTCTTTTTCTTTTACCCAAACAAAGGAGTAAAAATCCGGCTCTTTTCTGGAGCTTTCTGGGCCGGGGTCTCAGGGCGGGAATCAAGCGTTTCCTGAACTTTCCGTAACTTTTTTTTTTCTGCACCATGTGTCTCATTCTATGTGTGTATGCGTATGTGTGACAGCGGAGACATCGCTGCAAGCCTGTGATTGTCATGACAGTAAAGCGGAGGCCTGTTCACATCTGGTCGGAACTAAATAGAATGAAATACTGAACCTAACACACACACACACACACACACCGCAGGCTCCACTTTCAAAGTGGATTTGTAGGCTCGGGCCAGACTGAGAGCATTACTTTTCAACGTACCACTTTGCAGTTTATCACATATGTGGAAAACTTTGATGCTTAACATATTAAAGAACTTTTGTAATCTTTGTAATCTTGAATCTTTGTTTTCTTAAAGTTTGATTAATACAAAATATTACAAGAACTATTTGTATATTGCTCACACTTCTACTGCCCAGTTCACGTATGTTTATAACAGATGTAATGCATGGTTCATGAGTGGGACAAATTGGTGGGTTGTATCACGAGCCAGAGTTCTGCCTATTGTCAGAGAATCTGGTGTGTTTCGTGACTTAACATTCCTTTAAACAATTACATTAGAGTTTCTGGGCAAGACTACATCCATCCACATCTGTAACATGATTCTATTGTCAGTCAATCCGGATAAGAGCATCTGTCAGATGCACAATATGTGAAGGAGGCTACTAGCGAAATCGACTCACACAACAAAATGGCATGTGTGTCAGCAAATGCGCAAAGATATCTCGCTAAACATGCTGCAAAACAAAATAAACTTTTTTAAGTGTGTCTAATAACTCTGTAAATACACATTAACAATGCACACAATAGCAATGTAATTACAAAAATGTATTAACTTTTTAAACAATAATTATACATGTAACTGAACTAGTATATGAGTAAAAACTGAACCTGCTTGTTGTGTATTTACATAAGCTGTACTACTGTCATCTGGCTGTAATCAAGATTCAAGATTCAAAGTGTTTATTGTCATATGTACAGAAAAATAGTGGCATTTTCTCTGTTGCAATGAAATTCTTTCTTTGCTGTCCACACACGAATGTCAAGTTAGGTAAAGAGTTAATAACTAAAAAAATTAAAATAAATAAAAAATAAAGAATAAAAGGAATAAAAATAAAGAAATATATATATAAAAAAATTGAGCAAGATAAAAAATACAAATAAGTAAGTGAAGACAAGTGTGATGTGCAGGTGTAGATAAATATAAACTGTGCATTTGCAATGAAAGAAATTAATGGTGGATAAGTCACCAGTAGTTACATTGTTATTGTTGTTGCATTGCTAATGTGCTAATACATAATTAATATGAAGTGAAACTTAATGTAAAGTGAGATCCAACATCTGAATAACTTTGTGACAGCATGAACGTCAACTTAAAAAAAAAAATCCAGTTTCTGTCATGCTCTGGAAGGCTCAGTCATGGCACACAGAGCTTCACATTTATACTTTTATGATGTTTTAAAAAAAGTGTTGTAATTATGTCATAGGACTGAGTGATGTATGTTGATATAAATAATTTGAATATACTGTGATACTGCTTTTCAGTTTAAGCCATATTTAAGCAACATTTAGGTAAACTAAGTTTTATATCAATTATACAATGCCCGTAAACTGCAGTGGCGCTGTCATCATGCAGTGTTAGGATTATAACTACCATTTTTCACACATGGAATCTAGGTCTAGACAGTTATCTGCAATGTATGTAATTTACTTGGTGATTAAGATTTCCTATCCAAAAAAACCCCAACATAAATCGAATAATTTCTCTTTGTAAGTCTTATTGGTGTCTGGTTAATGGTTGCTGTACTGTGAAATGTACCCTTTGGTATAATTTTTAGAAAAGAAAACAGTATTGAAGAAGCTGTGCTAGATTCTTAACTCAGGAAACAAGGGTTCATTAACTTTACTAATACTCACTTAAATTGCATTTCATTACCATGACAAACTTGGGAAATGTAATTTTATTTCCAAATGTATGAAAGATTTAAGTATTATTTAGTGACTGAGCATTAATTGTCGCTGATAGCATATCTAATCATTTCCAAGCACACCTAGTTCTGAATAGACTGAACTGAAAGTTGACATTTAGATCATTATATTGATGCAATGTTGAATCATGATAAATAGCTTATACTGTAACATAAATTAATTGCAAACTGTGTACTTGATATGATATAGTTGATGATATAGTTATATCATAGTGCTGCTGTTAAAATGCAAAAACAAAACCAGGTTTCCCATTGTCAGGCCTGAGGACAGTGACTGTGGGCGGCTGCTAGAGGCTGCCAAGGGTTTTGTTTTTGGATTCCTGAGCACACCGGGTCTTAGTTAAGTAATTATTTGTTTCAGCTGCCGGTGTGATCAGGAGTTATTGTGTTGTGTATTTATGTTTGGTTTAGGTGGACCATAGTTGTCGGTCCACCGTCAGTATATCCTGAAGTTTGTGTTTCTCATTACTCCTTTTGTCGTGAAGTATTGAGTTTTGGTTTTTGGCCCTCATGCCTTTTGGTTTTCTTTGTTCATAAATAAAAGAATCGGATATGGAAATCTGTAAATGTGTCTGCCTTCATTTGGGAGTCATGGGGGAACATGACACCCATGAGCTCCATAATCAGCCTTCAATAAGATGAGTTAAAAAGGTCATAAACATGTTTTTAATAGCCAGTCTCAGAATATTAAATAATATATATGAAAAAGGTATTTTAAGTGATGTAAATTTAATATAGGATACGCTTTTTCAAAATATACATTTCAGACAAAACTACATGTTACAATGATTGGCACTGCATTTATTACTTTGTGTATCCTCCATTTACCACCATTACAATGATCTCCTATAATCCTTTATGAATTTGGAAAATACAGAGCGAGCAATCTGAGACCACTGCTCAATACAGAATCTCTCCAGATCTTTTTTTGATTGTGCTCTTCAGAGCATCTCGTGGGTTTTCAACAGGGCTTAGGTCAGGGAACTGGGATGGCCATGGCAGAGGTTTAATTTTGTGGTCTTTGATTCAATTCTGTGTGGATTTTAATGTATACTTTGGATGGTTGCCTTACTAAGATGATCCAACCACGACCCAGTTTTAGCTTTTTGGCAGATTTTTATTTAATATCTCCCGGTACTTCAGGCCATAATATTTGTCAGAGTGGATAAGGTCTTTTTTGTATAATCATCTTCTCAAATAATCAAAGCTCTTTGTCCAATCTGACCACAGAATCCGGTTCCAATCAAGGTTCCAGTAAAATGTAGTGCTTACATTTGTTATCATTATATTTGAATATTTTTTTTTCTGGCATGCAGTGTGTTGGGATGAAGGTAAATTCTAAATTGTTACTTCTTAACAGTGGATATGGGTATTTTCAAGCATTTAGTTATTTTCTTAGAGCCATTTCCTGGTTTATGAAAGTCCACACCCTTTTCCATTATTTTGTAATCTTTGATCTTCTCCAAGTTGGTAAATTGACTAAGGGAATATGGTCTCTGTGTCACCTCATCTTTATACTCCAGTGAAATAGGTCATAGATTAGCACTTAGGAGTTGCTGAACGTTGAAGTGGTTTCGAAATGTGAGATAAACAATTTATTTAGAGTTTGTTCATAAAGAAAAACTATGGGCGCCAACAAATGTGTTTTTGTTAAAACCTATTTTAGAATCTTAGACTAAATTTACTTCAGTTAAATGCTTGTTTGTCATATTTTTCATGTGAGACCACAAAAAGAAAAGAAAAATGAAAAATGCTTTCAGTACCATTTTCAAAAAAAGTAACAAAAATTAAGAAGGTGACTGGATGTGTATGTGTCTGTATGTAAGATATTAATCTCGCATGAGTCATGTGAGAGGTATTTATGTCCACTTGTTAAAAGGCTTCAAGAGCAATTAGAAACAGCTGCAAGGTTCGGGTGCCGCTATCAGCTTCATGAAGTCATTAACTGGTTTATACTGAAGCTTGAATGTTTGAACTTTTAGAAGCTTTTGGCATCCCTGGTGTAACCACACTGACTGAACTGTGATGAAGTAAGCAGATCTGTTATAAACACAGCCTGTCACAATGACTCGGTTCATCTTGATTAAAAAATGATTGAATCAAAAATTCTTCAATGGATTAACAGTGATAAATTGACAGTTTGTATGATGATACATCATCATTTATTTTTCTATTGCTCTCTCTTGCAGTAAGAGACACAGCTTAATACACATGCTTGCATTTCTTTTTACCACACAGTAAATTTTAGAATATTGTCTTTTTCCAGTAAAGTATTTTATTTTTTGTTGTTTCAAAATTGATCAATTGCTCCCTAGTCCATACAGTCCATACAGCATATAAAACTGCAAAGTCAGCCTGTTTTGAATTTACTGTGTTAGTAATGTTGCTAAAATCAACCTGTTTACAGACTGAGCCTACAGTAGTTGAGCCCCTCCTGTTCACTGTGCTGTTTTGGTCCATACTGCTTTTTGAAAAAGGTTCACTATAGGGCAAGCCAGTCAGAACAGTGATTGTTAACATGTATCTTAACCCCTTTAGCAGGTAGCAACACAGGAGTGTGCCGCTGACTAGTTTGCATATCGTCACACCATTCTATTCAATCGTCCTCGCTAAATATGTTGGTAGAGGTGACAAGCATGTGATTCCTCTTCACTACCAAAATGAATGGAGCCAGGGTATATACATCAAATGCTAAACAACAAATGCAACAAAGAAATGCATACTTGCTGTTTGTTGTGCAATGCTTTATAACAAATCGTGTCATTTGGTGCAACATTGCCGTGTTGTTGTTTTTATTACACTTTTTTAAGCATGTGTATAGAATGTTTATATTCTCCATATTCATTCATAACTACTATGGCATTGCAGTTTCTGTTGTACGACAAACATAATCATCCTGTTAAACGAGTCACAAGTCAAAGTCAGTGTCACATGACAGCAGCATCAATTCTGACATTGTCTTACAGATATTGAGCTATTTAATCAACATCTTTTTACTTAAAAATGGATAAACTTACCACATCAAAGACATTAAACAGTCACTGTCTGTATCGCCATGGACCTGAAACTGCGACTCTGCAATCACACAGGTGTGTCCTGTGACTTTAA
Source organism: Bryconaethiops microstoma (assembly GCA_037577275.1). Classification (NCBI taxonomy): domain Eukaryota; kingdom Metazoa; phylum Chordata; class Actinopteri; order Characiformes; family Alestidae; genus Bryconaethiops; species Bryconaethiops microstoma. Next base: position 15,724,745 of record JBBJLS010000011.1, read on the forward strand.
AATCAAGCGTTCTGAGCAAATACAAGTATTAAATGCAATACAAAGTAGTACATTCTCAAATTTTCGTGTGGACTGGCATACATGCAAAAACATACACAGCAACAGATATAACTGTAAAAAAAAGAATAAAATAAATAAACAAACTTCTCAGCTGAAGGGTTCAGGACACGGTAACAAAAATAGTGGATTTGAAAGTAAATATGTAAAAATGAACTGCAACTATTTTTGGACATAAACCCACACTAACATTATGAGCGGAGCTCAGGGGAAAAGTAAGAAAAATGTAGAATATGCAATATCTTTGATTGCTCAACGACTCGTCAAAGTAACTTGATTACTTGTACAATAGATGGTGACAGCTGTTCTATTGTTTAATACTTTTGTTTTGCTATTATTTAATAATGGTATTATTAAGTGTTTTGCAAGAGCTTTCTGTTGTCTATGTGCTGTGTGTGTGTGTGTGTGTGTGTGTGTGTGTGTGTGTGTGTGTGTGTGTGTGTGTGTGTGTTTTTGTGTGTGTGTGT
>JBBJLS010000011.1:15725368-15737401 GCA_037577275.1 Bryconaethiops microstoma
GTGTGTGTGTGTGTGTGTGTGTGTGTGTGTGTGTGTGTGTGTGTGTGTGTGTGTGTTTGTGTGTGTGTGTGTGAGTGACACACTGTGTGATTGGGTCAATATCTCTAGTTATTTGTCCTGCGTGATGGTCTATAGATCAAACCACAATGTAACCACTGGGTGGAACCAGCACATCAGGAAGGATCAGTGTGTGTGTGTGTGTGTGTGTGTGTGTGTGTGGATGCTCTTGGCACCAGCTTTTTTTTGAGCTCTCAGTTAAACGTTTGTGCCAAGCTGCTCATGAGCACAGCTGTTCTATGTCATTAGTATGTGTGTGTGATGTGTATATGTGTGTGTATGTATGTGTGTGTGCCTGTGTTTAGTGGGGGCAGTTTCACTTGAGAACTGCTACATGAAAGTACACTAAGACCTAATGCATTTGTCATATTGCACTGGTCAGCAGGCATCCCATTGATACAGGTTATTACAGCAAAAAGCAGAGGCTGTGATTTTACCGCAGCAACTGACCTTGGAATGGTTTATTGATTTTAAAAATAGTAGCACAATTCTGCCTTGAAGGTACTGCACCTTAAAATATACCAATGTTCAGAAAATCTTTTCCCTTTTTATTAAAAAAAGATTATCAATTAAACCAAACCAAAATGAACCAAAATGTGGGTTTGCTCCTCAAGTGCAACCTGTCTGGGTGTGCCAGCTGTCACGACGTGCTGTGCTCGGGGAGTGAGGCAAGGCGCAAGACGCAGGTTCCTGAGATGTTTTTTTATTGTAAAGGACACAGACTCTACACCATAACAAAACCAAAGAGGTTCGAGGGCCTTTAAACTCAAAGTAGACATAAAACAAGGACACAAGAGGAACGGGTAGCGTGAGGGTAATTGTGAGGAATAACCAACAACTGAATACACAACTCTAGGAACTTAAATACAAAACCTACACAGAACATAAACCAATCATTTAACATATTCACTTAACTAAAATACAGGACAGCTGACAATGTGACAAACGACACAAACATACACTCAGTTCAAAATAAAAGTCTCTATAACCAAAACTAACCAACAGCAGCCTCTTCCGGCTGCTGGCCAAGACATTACAGGACCCCCCCCTCTAGAGCGCCACTCCTGGGGTGCCATCAGTCCACCAAACGGGTGGGGAAGGGGTAAGCGGTGGCAACAAAACCAAAAAAATACATAACACAGAAAAACACAAACTCAAACCAAACCAAAAAGATTTCGCAGATCTGTGGGCCCCACACGTCCTCCCCCAAATGGGCGCCTTCACGCTGGCCTACTCTGTGGCTGGGTCTGCCTGTGTGGAACCCCCATGTTCGCTCCCCGGTGGCCCCTTTTGGGAATCCCCTCCGGGATGGCCTGGAGTAAAGCTGCCTTCGGGGAGCCCCCCCATAGGCTCCAGGGCCATAGCTCCCCTCAGGGAGCCTCCCTATTCCAGAGCGCCTTGGGGTCCAAGTCCCTTCTTTATCCGCCCTTCAAGATGTGAGTCCTGTTTGCATGCAGTGGGGCTTGCCTGTACTCGGGGGCATTGAGGAAGACGTCCCTCGCTGCCCGCACAAAAGCCCACGTCTCTTTTGGCGGATACACTGTAGTCGGCACGTCCTTGACCTGCTTCCTCTGGATCCAAGACCTGGTTGCAGGTGGGGGAGCTTTCCTGTACTCAGGGGCATTGAGGAAGACATCCCTTGCTGCCCGTACAGAAGCCCACGTCCCTTTCCGCGGAGACGCCGAAGTCAGCACATCCTTGATCTGCTCTGAGCACTTTGGCTATCAGGCCGGTGGTAAGGGGCGTTACCCCGGTGCTCTTTCGGCTCCTCTGCTGGTCACTAGGTGCGCTATGGTGCGCTAAGTGACATACTTTAATTGGGAAATGGCATATACAGGGGTACCTTCACTCTGGAAACCCTCTGAAGCCCACTGTCTTTTGTTCCACAAAAGGCACCTCATTATGTGATTAATGTGAGATTTACCCAATTAAAGTATGTCACTTAGCGCACCATAGCGCACCTAGTGACCAGCAGAGGAGCCGAAAGAGCACCAGGGGAAACGCCCCTTACCACCGGCCTGATAGCCAAAGTGCTCAGAGTGGGCTCCAGTTCTGGAGGACCTTCACTCTGGAAACCCTCTGAAGCCCACTGTCTCCGTGCTGGCACGAGGCTGGCTCTCATTTGGAATGCCGGTGCAGCGGCTGCCCTCTCTTTGGGGACTGTGCAGGAACCTGCTGCATCTCTGGGTAGGCTGGTTAGTCTGTCATGTCATGCCGTGCTCGGGGAGTGAGGCGAGGCGCAAGACTCAGGTTCCTGAGATGTTTTTTTATTATAAAGGACAGAGACTCAACACCATAACAAAACCAAAGAGGCTCGAGGGCCTTTAAACTCAAAGTAGACATAAAACAAGGACACAAGAGGAACGGGTAGCGTGAGGGTAATTGTGAGGGATAACCAACAACTGAATACACAACTTTAGGAACTTAAATACAAAACCTACACAGAACATAAACCAATCATTTAACATAATCACTAAACTAAAATACAGGACAGCTGACAACATGACAAATGTCACAAACATACACCCAGGACTGCAGAGAAAATTTGCTATGAAATTGTGTTAGACATTGTAATTGTAATGTTCAATGTTAAACTATATTAATAATTCCTAGTAATAATGAACAGGGGCATGAAACAAACATCATTGTTTTCAAACGATGATACCCCACACGATCTCTCTCTAGGCAGATACAGTTAGCCTATTTCTCGAGAGAACCGCCATTTTCACAAAGGGGGAAAAGCAAAGTTCATCTATTCATTCATTTTCTGTAACCTCTTAATCCTTACTAGGGTCGCAGGTACCCGGAGCCCGGGTGTATGGGCGCGAGGCAGGGACTCACCCTGGGCGGGTCACATAATCACACCTACAGTCAATTTCGAATCTCCAATTCACTGGTCTTTGAACTTGTGGGAGAAACCGGAGACCCCAGAGGAAACGCACACCACCTCGAGAAGAACATACAAACTCTACACACACTCAAGACCAGGACCCAGATTCAAACCCCCAACCTTGGAGTGCCACCGTGGGGCAGCAGTGAAGTTTTCACTGTTAAAGATACTCTGCGTAAAGTACCCTAGATGTCCTCAGTCACCAGTTTAGTCAGTGCAGCTGAGAGACGGAGTGGAAAATACAGAGATAACAGGCACTGCTAACCTCTATCGCATATGTTGTATAGGCTGTGAAACACTCCTGTAAATGTATACAAATCAAACACTATTGCGAAAAGTAATCAATACTGAATGAGATCACCTACTGAGGTTGTTTCACCTCGGTGTGCAGTAACTCAGCTTAAAGAAACCTTTACTTAAAAAATGACTTTCACACACAAATTGTGTTCAAGTGTGCTGTTTAAGGCATGACATGTCACATGTGACCAAGTATTGTATATGTTGTCCTGCAAATGGTTTTTGCACACCACATGTGAAGTAGATTTGACTATCACTGCTTTCATCTGTTGGTGGTCCACATGCCTGTTGTTCTCCATGCCCTATTTCCTTATATACCTATATATCATTCAGTAATACTGCATTATTTAAGGCAATTGACAAAGTATTCTCACCTTCAAATAACGCAGCCCTAGAACAGGCAAAATAAAGTATCATTTACTCAGTCTAAGATAGAAACTGTGCCTTCTAGTCTCCAGGCATTTGACACTGAGAAGAACTTTGTTCCACAAAAGGCACCTCATTATGTGATTAATGTGAGATTTATGCAATTAAAGTATGTCACTTTAGAATGGATGTAATTATGAGCTTCTGGCTGGGGAATCTGTTACAGTTGTATAGTCCCATTATGGCAAATGGCATATACTGTAATGCGTTCTCATGACAGATTTTGTCCACTAACAAAACAATGTTACCATTACCAGTAACTGTCATAACAGTTTATGTCACATTTATATCACAACTCATTATTTCAGACATTATAACATCTATCATGACACTTTCAGGTAATGGTAGCTTAGCACAGGTAATGGTAGCTTAGCATCTGTCATATGACATCTGCCATGACATGTTTATGTCATTGTTAAGTCAGTGTTATGTAGCAGGGTTCCGGTAAAGTGCTCCACAAATGATTAATCTGCCGTACTGGGGACCCAGTAGTTTCTACTCCTCCCTGCCCCAACATACCTAATCTATTAACAGCTAATTGTCAGTCACTTCATGAGCTGGATCAGGAGTGTCAGGGCAAGTAACAGCTGAAATAGTGCAGGGCAGTGAGTCTCCAGGACCTGAGTTGAAAACCACTGTTCTAGAAATGAACGTTTAAATCAGTGTGATTAATCAAATGGAAGAAAACGAATGTAGTCTGCTAATTGGCATTGTGGTATTGGGTGGGTAAGGTTCAAGATCCATTGTCAGTACTCAAACCAGACCACAATTATATTAATAAAAATGTCATTTATTATTGTGCCTTTCTGTTGCAAATCTCAGCTAAAATAATGTGTACATATAGGAATGTATCAGTGTTATTCAGTATTTTCAGTTATATACACAGTTGTAGTTACCATGTGTGTCTCTGAGATTTGGTGGTGTGTGTTCATTTTCAAGGATTTAAAGTCTCACTGATTTATTGTGAGCTATTTCTGTCTCTCTCACTCTCTCTCTCACTCACTCCCTTGGTGTGTGATGTGTGTGTAAAACAGGCTCAGACTGAGCATGCTCAGAAAGTCCCCAGTGAGATATGTACTGTACACACTGCTGAACTTTTGACTGATGAGGACAAAGCCATGGAACGGTGTGTGCATCTGCATTTTGTGTGTGTGTGTGTGTGTGTGTGTGTGTGTGTGTGTTTGTGTGTGTGTGTGTGTGTGTGTGTGTGTATGTGTGTGTGGTTGCACACATTTGTATATTACACAGGCATTCATATAACAGTGAGGTTCTGAAGAAGGCCACCTTTGGACTAATAAACACAAATGCAAACACACACTGAGATTCACACACAATCACATGTACACACATACACACACACAGCCAAGCAAACATGCAGAGACATTAATCACAGCAGAGAAAGAGCAGATGGAGGTGCTGTGAAGAGGAGCAGAGAGAGAAAGAGAGAGAGAGTGAGAAGCAGCGATTGCATGAGAGACAGCGAGAGAGAGAGAGAAGATGGGAGGGGAGGGGAGAGCAAGAGGGAGAAGGAGAGAGGGAGGGTGGGAGGAACATAAGAGCGAAGGTGCGGAGAGAAAGCAAAAGAGAGGGACAAGTGATCGAGAATGAGAGAGAGAGAGAGAGAAAGAAGAGAAGATCAAAACAGATGACTAGATCGTTAGCCGTACAGCCTCGGACTCTCTGAATGGAGGAGCAGTAAGAAAGAAGGAAAGACAAGATAAATGCATAGTATGGATAGAGAAGAAGCGGACGAGAATGAGTGAGAGCGACTCACTGCAGCACCTGTGAGCCACGGCCAGGAAACAGCAGCAGCACCAGCTCCGTCATCCTCATCATCACCATCATCTGCAGCAGAGTTCCTGCCTCACTGACTTTGCTTTACGAGCAGCCAGAAGAGATGGCAGCCTTAACCAATAGGGCTGGAGGTCCGAATCGTTAATTGAAGGATACAATGACCACCAGAGCCTCTGCACTAGCCCCTAAAGCCCTCATTCGTTCAGCATGCGCTGGGATAGCTCGCTCACTTACTCACGTGGAAACATTGGAACTCTCCGTCCCCACGGCAACGGCCACAGTGCAGCTAGCTCTGTTAGCATTAGCTCCAGCAACAGTAGGGACATCAGGTAGCACACTAAGAAGCTTAGAGGGCAGGTACAGTACCGACATCAAAACAAGTAACTGGCAGTAGTAGTAGCTCAACGGACGTTCAAGCATGACAGTGATTTTAGATATAGCCTTTAGATTTAGGGTTTTTAAATTACTTTATCTTTCATTTTTGAGGGCTCTAGACAAAATTAAGACTTTTTTTTTTTACACTAGTTTTAGCATTAGTATCAGTATGAAGTGGTAAATATGCTCTCAGGTTTGCTTAGTTGTTCTCCACTTTAGTTGTAGCTTTAGTGTTTGCCTGCACTGGTAGTATTTAGTAGCCCTTGTTGTATGATTGTAGCTAGTGGTCAGCTGTGTTTGTGGTTGGTATGGTGAAGAGAGCGGACGCTCTTACCCTACTGGCTGATGAAGGCCTCTTGGATACGGCTGCTGAAAAGAGCCAAGGGGGGTCGAGTCAAGAACGATATTGGAGTAAGAGGTTTCATGCCCTACTTTTGTGAGAGTGTGTTGTGAAGAATGTGCTTTAACCCCTTAAAATGCAGACTTGTTGATCATTTCTTTTTTCACTCAGTAACTACTATAATGTTTGTAACTGCTAATATGCAATTAGTTAGGTGTTGTTAAGTGAGGAACGGAATAAGCCGAGGACCAACAAGCGTCCTTACAGATTAAGGGGTTAAATGAAACTAATAGTATGTGAATGTATGTTTGTATATTGCTCGTGGATTTGTGTGGGTGTTTGTGTATGTCACGCAGTATGAATGAACTGAGTAAATTATAGAACGTTTATGTCTTAATGTGGGCTCTTACTGCCTGCTGTCCTTGGCTGAACCTGCATGGTGGAAATGCAATTTAAACCACTGAATGTGGCTATATACAGTCGTGCAAAAGATAATACACATCCTTGGTGACATTACATGTTTTGTAATTGCCGTCCCTAATGGAAATAACACTTTAAATATAGTATCTCATTTTTGTGCACAATTTCTATTCATTTGCTGAGTTGAAACATATTGGAGAAAAAAATGTGCCAAAAGAACTTTTGCACAGGCCAAATGTCATGTTTTATGTGTTTTTTAATATGGAAAATTTAGCAAATAAACAGTAATTAAAATGTGCAGAAGTGAGCAAAGTGAACTTTGAAAATCAAGATGTTTTTTGACCCAGACTAAAGTCAGCTAAACAGCAATATTTCACTGAACGTATTTCATTTAATATTTTACAAAATATTAATTTAATATTTTACTATTACAGTTTAAATTTGTATAAAAAGACCATTTTTGTCACTGCAGCATCAGGGACAAGAGAAAACTAAGCACATTGCCGGTAGAGAAGAAATATTGGAGATATGTTTGCTGTGTCAGATATGTGAACTGCATGAGAGTTGAATTATAGTTACTTAATTTGTTCAGATGCTGATTATGATCAAAAATAAATGAGCCAAAACTGCATCTATACAACAATCATGAATTTAAAACATCCTGAATAATATTGTGTACTCTGGCACTAAGATGTTAGCAGCAGATCATTTAAGTCCTTCAGGTTGGAAGGTGAGACCTCCATGGATTGGACAAGTTTGTCCAACATATCTGAGAGATGCTCGATCAAATTGAGATTTGAACACCTTGAACTCTTCGACCTGTTCCTTGAACCGTTCCTGAGTAGTTTTTGCAGTGTGGTATTGGGCATTATCCTGAAAGAGGGCATTGCCATCTGGGGAAACCTTTAAGAAGTGTACTTCGTCTGCAACAATGTTTGGGTAGGTCTTATGGGTCAAAGTAACATGAATGCCAGGAGTTGAGAATTCCCAGCAGAACATTGTCTATAGCATCAGACTACATGCATGTTTGCTTCCAATACTGCATCCTGGTGTCATCTCCGCAACACCTCCAGCCATCCACATAATGTAGAATAAAACATGATTCATCAGACCAGACCATCCTTCCAGTGCTCCATGGTCCAGCTCTTTTGCCGTGGAGTGGTAGGAGCTTAGTGGGTAAAACGCTTACCTGTGAACCCGACTAAATCCCCCCACTTTCTACCATTGTGTCCTTGAGCAAGACACTTAACCCTCGGTTGCTCCAGGGGGACTGTCCCTGTAACTAATGATTGTAAGTCGCTCTGGATAAGGGCGTTTGCCAAATGCTGTAAATGTAATAATGCCCACAGTAGGCCCTTTTGGTAATGTACAGAAGTCAGCATGGGTACTCTGACTGGTCTGCAGCTATGCGGCCCCAGCGATCTGTGATATGCTTTGTGTTCTGACACTTTAAATCATGTACAGCATTAGTTTTTTCAACAATTTGTGCTACAGCTTCTCTCCGGTTGGATCAAACCAGAAGGTCTGACCTTCACTCCCCGTGTGCATCAGTGAGCACTGGGCGCCTATGACCCTATCATCAGTTCACCGGTTGTCCATCACTAGACTACTTTTGGTTGGTACTAACCACTGTATACCGTAAACACTCCACAAGGCCTGCTGTTTTGGAGATGACCTGTATTGTTTTGGTGAGTTGCTAGTCTGCGGAGCACTTCTCCATTTTTTCTGTCAGCGGTTGGAACAACGTTTCTGTTTGGTGTAGATGTAACAGTGATCCAGTTGAAGGCTGTCACTTGTTTTATAACTTACAGTGTGCATATTTAATTGTGTGTTTGCCATGTAAACCCCGAAAACAGATTGGAAAAATATCAGAGTTCCAAAGATGTGTTTTATTGATTTTGGTCTGTGTGCACTGGGTACTGTGTGTGCTGAGATGATCTCTACTTTGATCTCTATTTAGATTGTCATTGCTTATTTATATACAGGGAGCTTGATGTGAGCTTGGTGGTGAATGTCGGAGTGTGAGATGCTGGAGGGCTCTAATCTTTTGGCCAAACAATATGATACAATACTGATACACAAATAAATATTTCTGATATAATTTTAAGAAATTGTGATGTTTACCAAAGCCTGATCAATTTGGTATTTACTAAAAGGGCAAATTTTCACTTAGCAATTTTGTTGAATGATAAAATGATATAAACCGAACCCAGGAATGTATTTTTTGTACTGTTTCCTTAGTGCAAGTTGTAATTACTACATGGCATTGCTTTGCTTTTAATATGAGTCTGTGTAGTAAATCTATCATCCTTTCAGTATCTAGTTTCTTCTTTCACCTCCTTAGCTTGTGAATTGAGCTTCTGAGCATGTGCCTCTACAGTCTTATTCAAAACATCCCAGGTCAAATTACACATTTTCTTGATTTTCAAAGTGAAAATAAGCATAAGTTCTTATAAATAAAATGTGCACAAGCCACAGTTTTTTCCTAACTGTTTTCAGTTTAGCACATTAACAGTAAATGTACAGAAATGTGCTCTCTATAAACTTATTTTACATATAATATCAACAAAGTTTAACCAAAATGTGCATAGAACTGTGTGGCTATATTTGCATTTACATATTTACTATTTATAGTACAATATCACCTGACGAGGGAATGATAATGTAGTGAATCCAGTGAACCTAGATGTCACAGTAAACGATTTAGTATAAGCGAAATATAATGTAAACGCTGAAAGATCAGGATATGAACTAGAGCTGCCACTGTTGACTGTATTTGAATTGGAGTAGTTTACCCATTATTTTGACGATTTGAGTTTGGAGTTTTGTTTTGTTCTCTATAACCCTTTAGACTACAACACACTTGATACTTTCTCAGAAACATTTTAGAGGTTTACTGACCAAATCGTTTTATCATTACCCATGGTGACAGTCACAGGGTTGCTCTAAATTGAAGATGAAGTGCCAGTCTGTGGAGCAGCCCTGGGTTAAATGTCTTATGTGGTGGATCAGAGCTTGTCACTCCTGCCAGCATGACAGACCACAAGGGCACAGTAGATCGGTCCGTTCTGCACACCTGGTGCCTTGCTTTAGGGCGCAGTGGCCGTTGGTGAAACATGGACAATCTCAACCACACTTCATTCACACATGCCACATTTCATTCAGACACTACAATCACGCTTGCTCGTCTCGTCTCTAGTCCATGATAGTATTTGAACCTCTGTCCCTTCAGGGTGTAAGCATGAGTCTTTAACCACTTTGATGATATTGTCTCACAAAGTACTAGGGATGTGCTGGGTTGTTATGGGTTATTAGATAATCAACTTGATAACCCAACAAGGCACCATTATTCAGCTGACTGCCCTACAATAGTCTATAGTTCTCAAGTATGCAATTGGGCATATAAACATCTAGTCCTACAAAATATAATTCTATACAGCTCAGCTGGTTGATGGATTAATTTTTTTTTTCATTTTTATTTGTCTATTTTTAACCCAAACCTCACACTTTGTGGGCTAAATACGCACTAGCACACTTTCAGCACTTTCTGTTGGCCTGAGAACAACATGAATAACAAAATTACCTCCACTGACTCTTAACTGTACCAACTCTGTTTGCCATAGATGGCCAATCTGTCCAACAGTGTTTAAGCTGTACACTAAGGCCTTCTATTGTTAGTTTTCCCAGTAGAAGCCCTTTTTCTCTCTCTCTGGGTTGATCAGAGGAGGGTGGGTTCCTCTTTTTGAGTCTTGGTACCTCCCGAGGTTTCTTCCTCCAGCTTTAGGGAGTTTTTCCTTACCTCTGTCACCTTTGGTTTTTTCACTAGGGGCTTGAACCTGGACTTTAGGACAGCATTGGTTTAGGACAGCATTGGTTGTAAAAAGCGCTATATAAAAAAATCTGAATTACAGTGAACTGAATTTGCGTTTCACTTTACTGTCACGGCTATTAAAAAACAACTCTAATCTGGAAAGCATCTCACACCTATGAATATGCTCTATATAGCAACATAGTCACAATATGGAAAATCCTACGATGTTTTTTTTGTGTGATGAATGTGATGTGTTGGTAAAACTTGTCTTTCTGCTCTCTCCATAGGGTTCGGCAGACTCATACACCAGTCGACCGTCTGACTCGGATGTGTCTCTGGAGGAGGATAAAGAGGCTCTGCGCAGAGAAGCTGAGAGACAGGCTCAGGCACAGCTAGAAAAAGCCAAGGTTCCTTTTCTATTCATCCTTCTCACTAACACCTGTCTGCAGCGCATCTGTGTGTGTATACATGTGCTGTGTCTCCTTCTGTCTCCATATCTAGACACGTCTGTATGTCTGTCACTGTTCGTCTACCTGCCTGTCTTGATTTGTTATCAGCGGGTCTGTGTATTCAGGAGAGACTTTAAAGGACTGTGGATTTGTTCATTTGGACTGAAAAGAAATAGTGTACATCACTGCTTTCAAAGCAAATGTCAGACGTGTCAGGTGTAATGGGTCCCAGTTACACTCTCAATGCACATGTGCTACAAAGCAAAGCAGAGTTACGATCAAACCAGTTTGTTACTGCAACAAATAATCAAAAAATGTCACTATTATTAAACTGGTGCTATTTGGTCCCACCAACAGCACACAGCTCTGAACACCAGCCTCTTTTCATTCTTTGTGAGACTCCAAACTATCTTACAGGTTTTAACTTCGGCTGCATTCTAAATGTGTTTCCTGCACCTCAGGTTTGCTAGCTAGCCAGTTCACTCTCAGTCATGATTTTTCCTAAGAACAAATGAGAGTGTGGCTAGTTGCTATCCAGAGCAGCATATTTACCCAACCTGAGTTTAGCTTGAGCTCTGGTATTTGGCGACTTCAAATCTTGAACACTCCGTTGTTCACTGACATGAGATGACCAAAAAATTTTAAGAAGACAGTCAAGAAGATGCAGTTTTTTATGGTCTCCTCCACCGCTAAGTGCGATGTCTACAATAAGGTTTTAATGTAGACATCGCACTGATGAAAATGTTTTATTATTCTTTAATTGAGTCTGAAAGAAACTTTAAAACAATTCTAAATGTGCTTATGACCTCAAGCAACTGCATAAAGTTGCAGTGTTTCAAAGACACATTGTTTTGGAGTCTCAGGATCCCTTATATGTTTCAGGTGCTTCCATCAGGACAAAGGTTTAACGTCCACATACGTAGGACTAATACAGACCAGTACAGGTTGCCTTTTGTCTCATATTGGTTTTTTAACTATAGATATAGATATTCATTTGGTACTGTGTTGTGTATAATGCATTGTATGTATATGTGTTGAACTGTAAAGCAAATTGCCCTATGGGGGGATTTAAGGTTGTCTCTACTTCCCCTGCTCATCACACATACACACACACACACACACACACACACACACACACACACACACACACACACACACACACACACAAACACAC
>JBBJLS010000011.1:15737501-15751827 GCA_037577275.1 Bryconaethiops microstoma
TGTCACGTGGAAAACAAAAGGTAGATAATTTGCGACATACACAAAATTATGTATGGAAACGGCTCAAGGGCAGATTTTTTTTGCGATACACCAAAACTTATGCAACAGTTCGTTTTGGGACCTATGACGTCATCACTCACCCCATTTTATCGATAAAAAGCCAGTTGGATGGAAACAGGCTGGAGACAGCAAATTTCACATTTTTTTACGCATATTCTGTTTGTCGATAACAAAACGTCACAAAAAACTGAATGGAAACTTGGCTACTGAGAAAATTCAGCGCTGGGTGGAGGCCACTGTTAATTATACCTCCTCTGCCAATGTGTGGATGGGTCTGCATTACACCTGCACCCTGAGTGTCTGGTTCTGGATCAGAGAAGAGTTTTTGCTATTTTCTCCCAGGTCTAGTTTCTCCCATTGGCTAGGACGTCCCCAAAATGCTACTACCACTGAGAGGGTCATAGCTAGCACAAGCATCCTCCAATTCTCTAGAAGAGGCACCCCATCTTTCTGAACAGACTCCTACTTGAAGACAGCTGGAGAGTATGGAGATCATTTAGGGTTAACTGTGTGTGGGTGTGTGTAAGTGTTTTGTTGTATTTCACCTTTAACTGCAATCTGCAGAAGAGAAATCCTTTTAAACTACTCTCTATGTTTTTGGGTTGCAAGTCATTACTTTTAAAGTGTAAAATGTGAAAATGATTCACCATCCAACACAGGATAAGTGAAAATATGATTATGTTTGAACTTTAGAGTGAGTTCATGGGCCCTTACCATCTTGTTTCTGTCTTTTTATCTTGCCTGAGCAGACAAAACCTGTAGCGTTTGCTGTTCGAACAAACGTCAGCTACAGCGCTTCCCTCGAGGATGACGTCCCTGTACCTGGAATGGCTATCTCTTTTGAAGCTAAAGATTTTCTACATGTAAAAGAGGTTGGCTTTCAGTACACACACATACACACATTTATACACAAACTCTTTGATATGTTTATTAAATTGTTGGAATATAAAGTGTAGCTGGAATATGAAGTCAAGATAGTGTTAGAGACACAAGATGATATCAGAGTCATATTGGTATCGGCAGCTAGATTTTTCAGATATTTCAAAATGATATTTGGAGATTATTTATTGCACTCCAGAACATATGGGTGACATTTTGCTGTTCAGAAATATCTGCATTCATTTCACTCTAACCTGTTAACATACAGTAAAAAGTGTTATAGTTTCTGTAATGCTAATGCAGGTAGATGTACTACCAATTTCCACATTTTAAAATGTTTAATCTGCATCTGTACCATCTGATATGTACATGAAAATATTATGAAAAGGTGCCTGCATTGGCGCCCAGTTCCCGTATCGATGCATGCCCAAATGGTGTAGTGTTGATGGTGTTTTCTCTGTGTGTGTATCTCAGAAATTTAATAATGACTGGTGGATTGGTCGCTTAGTGAAAGAGGGCTGTGAGATCGGCTTCATCCCCAGTCCAGTGAAGTTAGAAAACACTCGCATCCACCAGGAGCAACGAGCCAAACAGGGCAAATTCCACTCCAGGTACACACACACACACACACACACACACACACACACACATGCCATGTGGTCTTGGAGAGATGACAGTATAGACTTAATGTGTATTACGTCTTCTGTTGCTTTTCAACAGTTCCCAAAGTAATCCCCTCATTCTCTCTGTTTTGTTGTCTTTCTCTCTATCTGTCTTTCTCTCTCTTTCTCTTTCTCTCTCTCTGTCTCTCTCTCTGTTCTCTCTCTGTTCTCTCTTTCTCTGTCTCTCTCTTCTCTCTCTGTTCTCTCTCTCTGTTCTCTCTCCTTCTCCGTCTCTCTCTCTCTGTTTTCTCTCTCTCTCTCTCTCTCTCGCTCTCTCTCTCTGTTCTCCCTCTTTCTCTGTCTCTCTTTCTCTCTCTCTCTCTCTCTCTGTTCTCTCTCTTTCTCTGTCTGCCCCTCTCTCTTTCTCTCTGTCTCTGTTCTTTCTCTGTCTCTCTTTCTCTGTTCTTTCTCTGTCTCTCTTTCTCTGTTCTCTCTCTGTCTCTCTTTCTCTGTTCTCTCTCTTTCTCTCTGTCTCTGTTCTTTCTCTGTCTCTCTTTCTCTGTTCTCTCTCTGTCTCTCTGTCTCTGTTCTCTCTCTCTGTCTCTCTGTTCACTCTCTCTCTCTCTTTCTCTCTCTCTGTTCCCCCTCTTTCTCTCTCTCTCTCTGTTCTCTCTCTTTCTCTGTCTGCCTCTCTCTCTCTCTCTCTCTCTCTCTCTCTCTCTCTGTCTCTGTTCTTTCTCTGTCTCTCTGTCTCTGTTTTCTCTCTTTCTCTCTCTCTCTCTCTCTCTGTTCTGTTTCTTTATCTGTCTCTCTCTCTTTCTCTTCTCTCTCTTTCTCTCTCTCTCTCTCTCTCTCTCTCTTCCTGTAGCAAATCAGGGGCTAACTCCTCATCCAGTTTAGGGGAAGTGGCACCAAATTCTCGAAAGTCTACTCCCCCGTCTTCAGGTTAGTGTGATTCTTCATTAATTTACACTACTCTACATCATTGAAGACTGATGAACATTTTGACACAAAACATGCTCTGAATGAAACTGTGACTATGTTGTGGTGAGCACAAACATTTGTTTTGGATCTGACCGGCAAAGATAGTCGACTAGCCTGCAGATCAGTGTAGCTTGTTATTGCACTTTCGTTTGATACACGCTTTATTAATGTAGACTAGTAGTGCTTATTGCTGTTGTGAACATGGAGAATATATGTACAGCATTAGAAGTGTTTAAAAGAAAGAAGGACAGGCCCTGCCTTTCACTTTGGTCACCTGTAAGAAGGAGACTTTGACCTTGGAGATGTGGAGTTGTGTTGGTGACGTTATGGATAATAGGTGTCCTTTTTGAGTCATTTTGTTTTCAGAAACTTTATTTTGACATTTTTATCTTAAAATTTTTAATGCATGCATTCAAAAGATTTCTTTCAAAATTCTCTTGTGGTTTATTTCTGTGTATTGTCACTGTCATATCAAAACTTTAAAAAAAATCCCCATTTAAAACCACCTGCAGCTCTTTATATTGTGTAACTATTTCAGGGTGAGTGGACAAACGGAGATGTCCCTCGTTGCAGTGTTTTTGCTTCCCCTGTAAAGTCACCTTTCTTGGAGTTATAAAGTTTTGTCATGACAGTGATGAACATTGGTTCATTTTTGTTGAAATTTGAATATAACCTTCATGAATGCTGATGTGTGTGACTGATGGTTTATAAAACCTTTTGTGTGTTCCCTACTTGGTTGATGGATCCCATATGTAACTGTGTATTTGTGTGTGTATATATTTTTATATGTATATATGTCTGTGTGTAGCCGTGGACATAGACGCTGCCGGTTTAGAGCTGGAGGAGCCTGAACCTCCTCCTCAGCAGCGTTCTCCCAAAGCCAGCCCAAACACAGTCATATCCCCTTTAGCCCGCGAGAAACGAATGCCCTTCTTTAAGAAGGTAACCACAGCAACGGGCACTCCCTTCCTTCGCACCCGTCCGTATGGCTGTTTAATTTCACCTGCCGCTGTGCAGTATCACGCAGTGTCTGTCCGTCCACCTGTCTCCGTCTGTATGTCCACGCAAAGACCATAAAGCATGCTTGCTTTGTCTTAACCACTTGTTATTTTTCCCCTTCTCTGCTGTTTTTTCTTTCTTTCTTTCTTTCTTTTTTCTCTTTTCTCTCTCTTTCTCTCACTAAATCTTTTCACTTCCTGTCCTTCTCTCTCTTTCTCTCTGTCTCTATCTCTTTCTCTCTCTCCCTCTTTCTCTCTGTCTCTCTCTTTCTTTCTCTCTCTCTATCTCTTTCTCTCTGTCTCTCTCTCTCATTCCTTCCCTTTTTCTGCTCTACTCAGCTAAGCAGAAGCAGAAGTCGGTAAGTCAGGTCTGCTCTGAGGCCTTGCAAGCGTCTCCTGAAGGCTTTAGGGCCCGCTGGAGTTTCTGCATTGCTGTGTTTCTTTCCTTCTCACTAACAGTTCTCAGCTGGGCTTTAACCTGTGTGTATTTGTGTGTGTGTGTGTGTGTGTGTGCATGAAAATAAATGGGAACTCATGGCCATTTCATTTTTAATTGACCTATTAAAGGTCTGCTCACAGATACTCTGTCTCAGATTCTGCAGTAGCAAAGATTTATAGAACTTTGGCATAAGGACGCAACACAGTTTTTATCAGAAGAACTATATTTGCGTGTTCTATTTTAGTAAGTGCAGTTTAATAAATTAAGATATATGAAATGTGTGTCTTTATACCCTTATTTTCAGTAGTAGAATCTGATTGGCTGGGCCACATTGTAAAATACTCAATATATGACTGCACACATCAATTGAATTCTCTGTTAACGCAGCAAGATATTGAAAACCACCTCGCTCTTTATGAAGCAACCTTTGACCGTTATTATGCTTGGCAACCACAGCCTGCTGCTGACTTCCTAAATTTCAGGGCAGAAGAAATAATGCTGTTGTTTTCAGACTCCGGTTTACTTGTAAGCTGTGGTAAAATCACTGTACTGCAAGGCTCTCGTGGCTTATTCCTATAACTTTATCACTTTGGCGACTGGAGTTCCCATTTGAAATGCACTCGTGCTAAAATGCTGTAGCTCTTGGTTATTTTTTTCTTTTGGACTAACATATTTCAGTACTTTGTTGTGAATGTGAATGTGATACAGTCTTGATCACAAACCTAAAGTACCTGTCTCTTTTAGAAAGCCTGATATCTATCATGTTTTTGTTTTTTGGTTCTTAATATTATTACTGAAGAATAAAATGTATGAAGAATAATGTAGCACGATCAAGCAGCACACTTAGAAATAAGAGCGGTTCTACATGGTGATTAGACAAAAAAATAAAGTATTCATAATTGTTTCATAATTACTATGTCACATCTAATCCAACAAGTCTCTCTTGTGTGAGAGCCCATGGTTTTTATAGATAACAGTGTCAGTCTCAGCCTGTTAATTATTCTGATCCAGTTACAGACTAGAGACGCCAGAATGAATGTGTAATTGCAGCTGAAGAGGAAATTCAATCAGATGTTAGCGGATGTCAATTAGACATTACAGACATGTTGTTTTTAATAGATAACAAATGTGAATAACCCGTTGAATCGCTGCTCTATTGTATACATATTCTCCCTTAGGGCACATAGATAAATCAAACTAACTGGCCAGTGGAACTTTCGTTTATGTTAGTGCCTTCTGCAAGAAAAACCTTTTGATAAACTGTTCATTGTGGCCTTGAGAGTAAACTCTGAGAGCAAAATACCCAGTGGTTAAACTCAACAACCAGCACAGTTTGACAAGTTTAAAGAAGCATATTTGTTCCCAGTTTTAATCACTGACATTTTTTTTCTCAGACTGAGACCTCATTTTGTACTTACTAGAACATTTACTGTGGCATTTATTGTGGGTCTGTTTATAACTGTATAGCAGTGGTTTCCATTTCCAGTTCTGGGACATTTTTCAATTTTCCCTAATATAACACACCTGATTTAATTCCAGCGCTAATTATCATGCCCTTCATCCACTGAGTCATGTGTGTTAAAAGCAGGGAAAACACAAAAATGTGATAAACACAATGGACTGGGACTGGGAACCGTTGATATATGGTGTGTGTGGGTGTGTGTTTGTTTGGTAATAGTGAACGTGATAGTTTATGTAAGTGTCTCATGTGGTGCAGCGGGTTTGGCAGGGTATGGGGGAGTGTGGGAGAGAGAGAAAATGACGTGTGTTTTCCCGCACTCTGCAGACGGAGCACATCCCCCCGTATGACGTCGTACCCTCCATGAGGCCGGTGGTCCTGGTGGGACCCTCACTCAAGGGCTATGAGGTCAGCCTTTCCAACAATGACTATAAATCAGCCGTCATAAATCTGCACAGTATCAGGTCTTTGGCAGTGGGATTTCCAGAGTCAGGGAAATGTTTTGAACTTTTCCTGGCCACATCCTGATTTCACTGCCTCGCGCTCACTTTTGATTCATGGTAGCCGACCTGGTTGTCTGCTGTTTATAGGCCAGCTTGCACATAACATGAGCAACGTATTAAAATATATTGCACGAAATTATTAAAATAATGTTGAAGGGTGAAGCTGTTTGACTTAAAAGGTTTTATCCACGTCCTTGTTGTTTAAGTGAGTAATTAATTGATATCTGTTCATAGAAATATCCATTCTTCACATATGAACTTACAAAAGAAGTATCTTGACTTAATTTGCTTCAAATGTGTACATAATAAAATGTATTACTCTAACACTATTTTGCCTTTCAGTTTACTTACTTTTAACCACAACTGGTGTTTTTGTGCAAGTGGAAATAAAAATATGAATATCAAGAAAATGTAATGCATTGCTTTTTTCAGTGGGGTAAATTCTCTAAGGCATGCTTACACCTGTATAACACTCAGTTGGATTAATGTAGCAGATGCTTTTAACTGGGGTAGCTTACAAAGTATGCGCATCTCTTTTTTGTCTGATTTTTTTTTTTACAGGTAACGGATATGATGCAGAAAGCATTATTTGACTTTCTGAAGCACAGATTTGAGGGAAGGTAAGAGCTCCTGGATGCCTCTGTCTGTGTGTGTGTGTCTGGTAGCTTTGCCAGTCCTCCTTTGGGGTAGTTTATGTATTAGCGTGTGTGTGGAGCAACTTTAAATAGTCTCGTCTCATTGCCTTAATTGGCCATGCTGGACCATAAGCACAAAGCTGGTCCGCATGCCTGCGCTCTCTTTCCCCGAGCTGGAGCTTTCCCAGAGCAGGGCCAGTCCCTCTTCCCACTGCACTGCCCAGAGAGCAGACACTGACGCGCTTGTGTTGCAACATCTCGCATTATGACCATAATGTATATTTGTGCAAATTTCTTATGTAGTAATAATTTCGCATAGTGAAACTGCTTCTCATAAACATGAGTATATTGCATTGTGTCAACCAAATTTCGAGCCAGATTTCATTGCCAGCACCACGTGTGCAGTATTGAGAATAGAGATAAAATAATAATGCTTTATTTTACAATTCATAATCCAGCATGACAGTTTGGTAAGCACAGTAAACGCAGCCACATGAGCCATAATATAGAAACGTCCTGACTTGTATGTTTAGTAACCAGGACACACCAGTCAGGACTGAATTTAGGTAGTAAGTTATTATCTTATTTCTGGTTAAAGGGGATTACAGATGAATAACAACCTGCCCTAATGATAACCCCAGTGGTGTCCTAACGTCTCCTGTAAGCGTTTGTTAGCCTTTCCCCCGAAAACCGACTGCAATCATTTTCAGGTATTAGACAGCATAACTATTTATTATTTCTCCTGTGAGAGTGATGGCTATGAAAATGTGTTGCCAAATTACAGGAGAGTTGAACATTTAGCTGTTTATTAGGAAAATAACAGCCTACTTATCCTATATAAAAAATTAAATTAAATTAAAAGGGAAATAAAATGTATTTAAGTGTACTTTTATAAGTGTATTGTTAATGGTACAGTTTATTCGTACTTTATTATTTGTATTATTAAATGTATCATATTGGATTAAGTAATGGCAAGTTCTTTTTGTAATTGTGCCAGAATTAAATACATCTTAAATGCACTTAAACTTCCAATCATAGTTTTTTATTATGTATTCATATCCAATATACCCACTAGCTAATTAATTTAAGAGTAGACTTTTCACACCTGTGGCATACATGAGCATCACTGAGGATTGAGCTTATTGTCTTCCGATGATAAAGTCAATGTTTTTTTAGTTTTTGATGTAATTTGATGAAATGTCCTTTAAATTGTCCTAGAATTTCACAATGAACAGAACAGAAATGGTCTGAAATTACTTGTCAACAGATTTATTGCTTTCCTGTAAAGTTACCAGTTTTGTTCTGACAGTGATTATTTATATTCATCAGAATGCATCAGAACATTAAGAAAAATATTTAATTTCATTTCTATACAGCACACAAAACAAAAACAAATGTACCAAATTTTGAATGTGCTTAGAAATAAGTAGACTTTTGCGTAAGTGTGCCTAAGAAGTGCATTAATTCAAATATCCTAATTTCCTTACAGCATATTAAAGTATACTTTAACTGGATTAAAACATGGTGCATTAGCATAAAGTATATGAAATAAAAACCATGGAAACTGAAACTGAGAAATGAAGAAAGCCTGTTTATTCCCACAATGTTTTGAACTTCCAGCACATCACACATCGGTTTTATTTATCCATTTTTAAAAAGCTTCTGTCTGCCGGACTATACCTTGCATTTCTCTTTCTGTTATTTCAATCAGATCCTGTCCGCTGTTGAAGTAAAGTAAGAAACACGTATGAAAATGTAGAACATTAGACTGTAGTTTAGGGCTCAATCGCTTTCCATTCCTGTACCTGATCAATGTGATTATATATTGTATATATTTTTTTAAACCTTCTATTGAATTATTGGTATTATAATTTTTTTATGCTCTCACTTTCTTTTCACACTCTCTCTCTCTCTCTCCGCCTCTCTCTAGGATATCCATCACTAGGGTGACGGCTGACATTTCTCTGGCCAAGCGCTCTGTTCTGAATAACCCCAGTAAACACGCCATCATTGAACGATCCAACACGCGCTCCAACCTGGGTGAGTGCATTTCTGTTCTAAGTGTTTTGCTGCTGTGTGGTATTGGTAAAATGCATATTATGATACATTTCACCATTTTGGTATCACATATTTAACACAGTTGCCTTTACACAGTTTTGTAACACCACATTACAGAAAGGAAAACTTAATATTTGTTTTAATTGTACTTTTTTAAACTGTTCTTTGTTGAAGCACTCTTCAAGCAGTGTAACTTAAAAATGTTTTAGGTTAACATACCTAAAGTTATGTTTTTCCTTCTCCTGAAAATAAGAGAATAGGTTTTGATAGCAAAAACATGACATTCCCCTCTACCAATATTTGAATTACACAGAGGCCATGGTTCATAAGGAAGGTGCGGGGGTGAGGGACTTTAAAGGATGCGTGTGTGTGTGTGTGTATGTGAGACAGAGAGAGAAAGAAATAGAGAGAGAGAGAGAGAAAGAGGTGGAGAGAGAGAGAGAGAGAGAGAGAGTGAGAGAGATGGAGAGAGCAGGAAGCTCGTTATGATTGTTAGTTTGGCTTGATTAACGAGGCATGATTAAGATCAAAGACATTCTTACAGCATGACCTCCTGATTGCACTGCTAGTAATCTCTTGTACAATCACCATTCAACACACACACACAGACAGTACACACACATACTTACTCACAAACCTGTCAAATGCACCTCAGTTCAGTGTTTCAGTGAGTAATTATATATATATATACATACACACACACACATATATATATATATATATATCTTTACACAGGCATATTATATATGCTTAATATGAAACTGCTGAATAGAAGTTGCTGTACAGACATCTGAGACCAGACTGAGATTCCTAAAAGTGATCTCCCAGAGATGTTGAATTCTTTTCATGTTTTAAAAAAAAAGATTGATTTAAATCAACATATAGGCCTTTTCCCTTAAAGTACTCAAACAGGTATAGCATACATGGGGTCTGAGGCTTGAGTTATAAGGCTAACAAGAAATGGAAGCTTGTACGCCATTAATCAGCATTCCTGCAAACTGCATGTTTAAATTATCACTACCTCCAACCACAAGGCTGAGTTGTTAAAATTACCCGTCTGAACCCCACCCTGTTCCGGACTCCCTGCCGACACCACCCCACTCCATCTGAACCCTTTGGGCCCACACAAAATTATAATTTTTTTTTTTGCTAAGCTTTCACTTTAAGGGATCACTGATTGATCTCATCACTGAAGGTCCCACATTCTTAATACTCTTCCTTGTGCATGTGTGTTTTAGCTGAGGTGCAGAGTGAGATTGAGAGGATTTTTGAGTTGGCGCGGACGCTGCAGTTGGTGGTCCTGGATGCTGACACTATAAACCATCCAGCTCAACTGGGCAAGACCTCACTCGCTCCTATCATTGTCTACGTCAAGATCTCCTCACCGAAGGTACACAAAAGTTACTTCACCTACTCTGTCACGGTTTCAGCTTTCTGTCTCTAATCCTCTTTCATCAGTACAAGGGTTTGTATGTGTACTTTCTGTATGTAATGCAGCATTATGACCTTGTATAGTGTGGTAGCTCAGTCTTATGACTGAGATGTCAGTAAGAATGAAGGAAAAAAGCAGAACACTCATATTACACCCACCTATACTGCCTCATCTAATCTCTCTCTCACTTTCTCTTCATATTTTTCATTCGTAATAATGCCAAGTAAAGCAACAGTAAGAAATAATAAACAGCAACAGTACAAACATATAACCTCACATCTCCCTTGTAAGACTCATAAGAGCTATCACGCTTTACAAGGTCCTAGCAATGCATTATGTGATGCCAGTATATTATATCCAAGTGATGAGCTGATATAGCTGTGATGATGATACTGGTTCTGTGTGGTTTTAGGTGTTGCAGAGATTGATAAAATCTAGAGGGAAGTCTCAGGCTAAACACCTCAATGTACAGATGGTGGCTGCAGACAAACTGGCTCAGTGCCCACCAGTGAGTATGGAGAGACAAACAGACCAACCACCGCCCCCCCACCCCGACACATAACATATAACATAACATCTTACACATCTAACAGTGAGAAAATACTGTGGTTGGTGTATGTGTATGTGTGTGCGTGGTGGAGTATTCAACATTTCCCAGTCTTAGCTCAAGCCCCAAAGCCCTATGTGTGCTACAGCCCTTGAGGCTTCTGTGAATAATCCGTTTGATTTTGAATTCATACAGAATAAATATAAGAAATGAGCAAATGGGTGACCTTATTTCTGACACAAATTCTAGCAGTTTCGTAACCCAAAGCTGGGCTTCACTTCTGCCTCCAGTAACTTACAAAAGTTATTTTTATCCAGTCTTCTAATAGCCCACTGAGGAGTCTGTGTACCAAGCAGAAGTGAAAGAAGCTTGATTAAATCAGTCAAGGTTGCTGTCTCATTTACAATTTTGACTCTCTCGCTTCCTGTTATGTCTTCTCTTTCCCCTTTTGTTTTGGTTCTCTTTCTTTCTGTCTCCAACTTTCACTCGTCCCCTTCTTCCTTTTTCATCATTTCTACTTTCATCCATTGATCTATCACCATGTTCCTTTCACTTGTCTTTTTTGACCTTTCTCTGCCCCAGGAGCTCTTTGATATTATCCTAGATGAGAATCAGTTAGAAGATGCCTGCGAGCACATGGCTGACTATCTAGAGGCCTACTGGAAGTCCACCCATCCGGCCAGCAGCTCTCCAGCTAATCCGCTCGTAGACAAAGTCATCACTGCCACTGCTGCTCAGTCAACAAGTCCAGAACCGCTGTCCAACCTGCAGCTCCAGGTGCTCACCAAGCTCATACACCAATACACCAGAACAGTGATATAGGGAGGGCAGGGAAGAATGGTTAAACCAGGGTCATTTTCCAGAAAACTTACTTTTTTTTTTGCAGAAGTATCCCAACAATTATATATTACAATTATATATAAAAAAATAATCATGGCACTTTAGCTATATCCCATTCACATGCACTGACTCAGACGTCCAGCCATCACAATTTGGTCCTTGTCAAGGTTGCTCAGATCCATACACTTGCCCATTTTTACTGCTTCCAACACATCAACTTCAAGAACTGAATATATAACTGTAGAACCTAATACATCCCACCCTTTGGCAGATGCAATAGTAAGGAGATGGTCAACGTAATTCACTTTATCTGTAAGTGGTTTTAATGTTGTGGCTGATTGATGTATACGTAGAACCATCTTGAAGGCATGATAAAAACATGTTTCATTCTAAGGGACAGAAACATGAATTTGGTACATAGACTCACATAAATAACATAAGTGGATTTCTAGATGGAAAACTAGAATAAAGAAATATCGGCCTTTGGAACAGACAGGGCAGGTCCAAACTTCTTGTATAGTGAGGAAGGACGGATGACATGAGAGACAAGGGAAAAAGAAAGTCCTGAATAGAAAGACACAAATGAGTTTATCAGAGGCTTTCAGGTGTAATGTATAGGATCACTGAGGTATCTCTGAAAGCCATCCTCATCATTGATCTGCAGATTAACCTCACTGCTGTTGACAAACATTGTTGGGATACCGGATGCTGAACCCTAATTATTTATTCATTTGTTTATCTCAAATCACAGTCAGTGTATGAAAACCAATGCATATCGAATATGCGAGGATGCTCACTTGTGTGTCGGTGCGTGTTGTATACTGAACATATTGATCTCTTTATTGACTGCTATGGCTCATGTTTAGAGTGAGGAGGCTACTCCAATTGCAGATGGGTAGCCTCAGTCACGGTGAGTGTGAGTTTGCTGGTGTGTTGTTCAGAGAGAGAAAGAGAGAGAGAGAGAGAGAGAGAGAGAGAGAGAAAGAGGGTCAGTCGCCTTTGCACTCAGACTCAATTATAGTTTTATGAAAGTCAGTTTAGGCCAGTGAAGCCGCAATGACCGGCCAATATGGAATGAATCCCATCCATTTTAATTACTGTTTAAGTTCAATGAAGTCTAATTATGCAGCATGTTCATACTAGAGAGATCTGAGATCTAAACTGAGTGTGAAAGATTGACTGAAACCTTTTCTCTGTATTTGATCTGTTTTGCAGTGGTTTGCAGTGGTCTTCTGTTCTGTATGCACATAACCCAGTGTCTGAATTTGGGGTAATGTTATTGGAATTGTGTGGGTTTCTCCAGCGTTACTCAAAACATATCTCTGTCTGCAATGTCTGTAGCATACGAGTAATGACCATAGACAGTAATTACAATGTTACCCTGCACCAAGAAAAACAGTTATAATAGAAGTCTCTGGGCAGATGCTGGAGTAACTGCCCAATGGCTTCTATTAAAAATGATTTAACCAATTATGCAGAAATGTGTCCAAATGATTGTCTGTGGTATGTTATACATGTGGCAGATAGAGATTAGGCTTAAAAAGTTGGAGTATCCCTTTAAGCAAGTTAGAGAAAGAGACCTGCATGCTAAATCTACGTGGTGCAGTTACTCTAAGGGTTATTTTTCACTACACTAATGAATGTTTGTGTGTGTGTGTGTTTGCGCGTGCGTGTGTGCGTGCGTGCTAACCCAGGGTATGGGGGGCAACCTGAAAGCGGAGAAGTCTCTAGGCGAGCGGAAGAGCTCTCAAGAAGACCATCACCACCACCATCACCGTCACCATCATCGACTGCAGAAGCAGGGCAGTCTGGACCACGCCGAGGACGATGAGGCCGAGGAGGAAGAGCCGCTCGGCGTGGAGGAGCAGAGACCGCTGCGAAGCGGTCGCAGAGCACCACACACACACCACCGCTCCTCATCCACACGGACCGAACACCACAACCATCACCACCACCATCACCATCACCACCACCACAACCGCGCGACACGGACGCTTTCCAGGCAGGAGACGCTGGAGAGCCGAGATTCCACTTACACTGAGCCTCGGGCCAGCCACGCACACGCACACTCACACACGCACTCGCACACACACCACCCTGGCGAGGAGGACGACGAGGAGGAGGAGGAGGAAGAGGAGCCGCCTCTTCAGCATAACCATCACCATCATCACCATCATCACCGCGGAGACAGAGAGAGGGAGCATGAGCACAGCGACAGGAACAGCCGGCCGCGCGCTCCACAGAGGGCGCAGCGAGAACGCTACCACGACTACGAGAGACAGCGCTCCCCTGACGGAGAGAGGAAAAGAGGAGAGACAGAGTGGGCGAGAGATCACTACATAGAGTAGTGACACACTCATGCACAAACACACACACACACATACACACAATCCGCATCAAACACAGCACACATGCACCATTATAAAAGTAATCTACTGTCAGATCCAGCGTTGATGAGCTTTATCTAAAACTGCAGAGAACAATGCTGAGATCTGATTAAATGGCAGACGCAGGAGCCAGTGTACTATCACAAATAACATCACGGCTGTGATCGGGTCACGGAGCATCACAGCTGTGTTATTTGTGATAACATTCCTCAAGTGTTCTGGTGCTTTTATACTGCGCTTTAACAAAGTCAAGCAAAAGGTCAACCAAAGAAGTCCCAAAAATTGTTTGAAATGTACAGTCATATGCAAAAGTACCTGAAAGTGACTATACATCCTCTTTTCGGGTTGTTCTGCAACAAACTAGGAATTGTTCTGCAAATGTTAATGCACAGATTCTATTTATTTGTTGTGTGTAACGTATTGGGGGGAGAAAACTAATAATATATGAATATAGACCACATTATATATATATATATATATATATATATATATATATACAGCAT